>CANTUT010000796.1:100000-262500 GCA_947687605.1 Reutealis trisperma | reverse complement strand
GCTGGCCTATCATGTAGCAGATCCATTGGCTGAGCAGCTTTTTTAACCTTTTCTGACTTGATGTGACATCTAGAAGCCTATATAAAGGTAGAACTTTTGAGGCAAATCTATCCATTTTTCATTTGAGAGCCGAAACTCTGCCCATTTGTCGACTCTCTCTTCCTTTGGTCGATTTTTCATCACTTTTTTCTTTTTTTTTTTTTTCACATGGAGCCATATTTCAATCATTACATGCACATGTGGACAAGAAAACTTGACAAGGTAGATAGGATAAACTTAGGAAGGTATGGGATTTCGGCTATGGTGGCGTTGAGAGGGGTTCGAGTGGATTGGGATTTTTTAAGAGCATGTTCTTGATTTTGGGATCCAGTGGCTCGAGTCTTTCGGTTTGGTGTGGGTATGGAGGAGCTATGCCCCACATTTGAGGAGTTTTGTGCCATACTTGGCAGTATCTGGAGGCGACCCTAGTAGTGCCCGAGTTTAGAGTTGGGCACTATAGAGTTTTTCAAGAGTTTTTAGCTCTGCCAGTGGACATTGCCAGTCGAATAGTGCTAGAGGGGCAGGTGAACCTGACTACTGTTATCAATGAGTTTCATGATCCCAGCAACTAAGGTGATGTAGAGGTGCAGAGGTTTAGGATGCGAGCTTTGGTTTTCTGCTTAACTACCAGATATCTGTTTCCCAGGCCTGTTAGTTGGGGAGATGCCAAAATGGTGAGTTTAGTGCTACAGATGGAGTAGGGTCACTCTATTATTGGGGCTGTGTTGGCAGAGACACTGTTGAGCCTTGACTACTATGTTTGGGGACTAGAGAAATGGACTGTATCTCTAATAGTGCCTTTCTTAAAGTCTACGAGGATTACAGCCCCTATTGCTAGGGCCATCAGGGAGGGATGGATAAGGAGCTTTCATATAGTGAGGCTAGAGATTAGTTTTGGTACTACTGAGAGGTACCATAGTTGGTTGATTAAAACTGTTTGGCCAATCGAGAGAGAGCACCAGGCTGCACTACTCAGGGAGACTAAGAGCGACAAGATGGAAGAGGCAGTTGCCAGAGGTACTAGCGACCAGGGGATTGCTGCCAAGACAGGGGAGGTGACCCGAACTAAGAAAGAGGCTGGAGGTTCCACAGGTAGATTGACCCTACAAGCTACTATGGTGACTCAGACTGTAATAGAGGTGACTCAGAGGACCGTCACTGCGGTTAGATGCTAGGGTGACACTACTTTGGTCGCACAGAGGAGGATTATTATTGCTAGAGTACAGAGGAGGACTCTAACTTGGACATAAGGGAGGATTGTAGCTAGTAGCTTAGGAGGTATAAGCCCTCAGAGGAGAGTCTCAGATATGACTTTAAGGAGCAGTTTTGGAGTTACTGAGACACGGGGTAGATCGGCCAGAGCGGTCACTGAGAGCAGTTTAAGCATTATGAGCGCTCTAACTACTGACGCTACAGAGGGGGACTCAAAGACCAGGATTAGAGGAGTAACGATTGAGGAGATAGTGGCAGGATCTGATTCTGAGGAGACGTTCATCCTAGGAGGAAGAGGAGGAGGATTGACTAGGTAGAGGTAGTTGTCTACTTATTTTTTAGTGTTGTTCTTACACGAGCTACAGGTTTCTTTTTTGTACACTCTTGTAAGCTGATATGACCACAGGACAAGCTATAGATACAGATAGAGGCTGTCCTTTTTGTGATGATAGATTGTATGCTTTTGTAAAATCTGATCATCATTATATGAGATAACTTTATTTTTGCCCTAATTTTTGCCTAAGCTGCCCTCGTGGGTTTTCAACTTAGCAAGCATTTTCTTTTATTTATTATTTATTATTTTATTTATTATATTTTTTCAGACAAAAGTACCAAATGTTGCATTAGGCACAGAGGAGATAAGATGGTGATGCAAACAAAATATTTTTATGTTATGCTTTGGACCGCACCTGAGTCAGGTTGCCTATGTATCCCTTACATCACTTTTCCATCAATTATTTCTTTTAAGGAGAATCAGGTCCACGTAGTTTTGATTACATTATTTTGAATAGGAAAATAGACAGAGATGATACAGATTCAGACAAAGTATCTTTTTAGCTGATCCAAATTGCAGGGATTAGAGAACTCATTTTCGTCCACATCCGCAAGAATGGCGCCTCCGCCAGATGAAATCTTCTTTAATACATATGGCCTTGCCCAGTATGGCCTGAACTTTCCCTTGGGGTCATAAATTGAGGCCCTAATTTCCTTCAGAACCAAGTTTTCTTCCTCTAGGCCCCTGTCTTTTACCTTCCTATTGAAGTGCCGAGCTAGTCTCTGTTGGTAGCCTTGGATCCTGCATAAGGCATCCATCCTTTTCTCATCGATACCATTCAATTGTTCATGATATCCCTTGATCCAGTCTGCTTCACTCAATTGGCTTTCTTTCATTACCCTAGCAGATTGGATCTGCATCTCAATGGGAAGAACAACCTCCATTCCATAAACCAAGGCATATGGGGCTGCCTCTGTCGGAGTATGAACAATAGTTCTATATCCCCATAAGGCAACAAGTAGTCACTCATGCCAGTCTCTATGCTTTTTAATAACCTTCTGTAAAATAGTCTTTATGATCTTGTTGGCAGCCTCAACTGTGCCATTGGTCTATGGCCAATGTGGAGAGGAGTGGTGATGCTGAATCTTCTTTGTCAAGAGTAGGCGAACTACCTCTTTTTGAAAGTGAGAACCATTGTCCGTGATTATTTCCAAGGGGGTTCCAAACCGATAAAGGATAATGGTTTGATGAAGTGTGCCACCTTCTTTGCATTGAGGACCTGATATAGTGCTGCTTCAATCCATTTTGTAAAGTAGGCTATGGCCACCAGAATGTACTCATGCCCACTGGAGGACTTTGGGGAAATCCTCCCAATGACATCTATGCCCCAAGTAGCAAAAGGCCATGGTGTTGCTATTGGATTTAGAGGAACAGGGGGCCAATATTGGAGTTTGGCAAAGATCTGACATTTGTGACATCTCTGCATATACTTTGTACAGTCCTCATTCATGGTCAACCAAAAGTAGCCCAGGTTTGCTATCTTTCGTGCCAAGGCCACACCATTCATGTTGGGCCTTTCTCTCTAATATGGACCTACTCTATAATTTGTTGGGCTTCTTCTTTGATCACGCATTGCAGGTGGATGTTATCCCAGGCTCTCTTATATAGCACACCTCCATTAGGTTTAAAACTAGCAGACAGTTGTCTTAGGGTTCTTCGATCTACTTTTGAGGCTCCTTCTGGATACTTACCCTTCTGGATGTAATTGAGGATGTCCCAAAACTAGGGTTTAGCATCAGCCAACTGGAGATTCATGCACATGGTATAATATCCAGGTTGTCATTTTACTTCGATAACAACAGGCCTGTGTATCTCATTATTGCTCATATCGATCATCAAGGCCAAGGTGGCCAGAGCGTCAGTAAACTAATTCTTTGCCCTTGGCAGGTAGTGAAAGGAGAGTTCATGGAAATTATTTGCCAAGTCATTCAAGTGTTGATGATAAGGAACCAAATGCTCTTCTCTAATTTTCCACTTACCCAAGGCTTGGGAAACAATGACGTTAGAATCGCCATAGACCTCTAAATAGTCTATCCTCAGGTTAATGGCTACCTCTAGACCAGCTATTCATGCCTCATATTCTGCTTCATTATTGGTCACCTCGAATGTTAGCTTGATCGCCATAGGCAAATGATCTCCCTTAGGGGTAACCAGAACTTTGCCAGCTCTGTAGCGTTTACTATTAAAGACGCCGTCAAAGAATAACTTCCATACCTTAGGATCTATGATCAAGATATCCTCGTCTAGGAACTCAAGCTTGAATATTTGTTCCCCCACAAGGGCAGCAACTAGTTGGTTAGCAATTATGCTTCCTTTAACTGCATTTCTTGGGACATACTTTAGGTCAAATGCTACAAGAACTGCCATCCATCGTGCCATCTTGCTGTCAAGAATCGGCCTCTCTATAAGGAATTTCAAGGGGCTTTTGTTAGCTAGCACATGGATTATGTATGAGCACAGGTAGTGCTAGAGTTTGTGACATACCCAGACTAAGGCTAAGCATAACTGCTCAATTTGATTGTACTTAAGCTCATAAGCCAGCATTCGTTTACTCAGGTAGTAAATGGCATTCTCTTTATGTGAATTTAGAGCATTTTGGGCAAGCATTGCACCTATGGCTTCTGAAGATACCGATAAGTAAAGCAACAATGGCTGATATGGCCTTAGAGGTTGCAGTATTGGCGGGTTCAGGAGATAGTCCTTGATTCTGTCAAAGAATTTTTGGCATTCTTCGTTCCATTGTTTAGAAGCTCCTTTCATCAATAGTTTGAAAATTGGCCCACAAGTGTCTGCCAGTTGTGCAACAAAGTGACTGATATAGTGTAGGTGACCCAAAAAACCTCTAATCTCTTTTTCAGTTCTAGGTGGAGGCATTTCTATAATTGCCTTTGACTTTGCTGGATCCACCTCTATACCTCTTTAGCTGACTAAGTGTCCTAGAAATATGCCCGAAGAGGCACCAAAAAGGCACTTAGCTAGATTCAACTTGAGATTATACTACCTGAGCCTAGTGAAGAATCAGTCCAGAGCATCAAAATGGCCTTTAGGAGAGATTTTTTTACCATGTCGTCCACATATACCTTGACATCCTTATGCATCATGTCATGGAATATAGTAGTGGCCATTCTTTGATAAGTTGCCCTGGCATTCTTCAAACCAAAAGGCATTACCTGATAGCAATAGGTGCCCCATTTTGACACGAAGCATGTCTTTTCCTTATCCAGAGTATAGACTTGCATTTGGTTGTACCCTGCATAGAGGTCGATCAAGGAGACCACTAATGCACTAGCCACACTGTCCATAAGTAAATCGATATGAGGCAAAGGGAAATCATCCTTTAGGTAAGCTTTGTTGAGATCCCTGTAATCAACACACATTCGGACCTTTCCATCCTTCTTGGGGATAAGCATTATGTTGGCCAACCATGGGGAGTAAGTGATGGGTTCGATAAATCCATTATCTAGCAACTTGGCAACCTCCTCTTTGATCTTTAGAGACCATTCTATCTTCATTCTCCTCAACTTTTGCTTTACAGGCTTCATGTGCTCGTAAGTCAGGATCTTGTGAATTGCTATACTTGGATCTACCCCCTCCATGTCCTTAGGTTCCCATGCAAAACAATCCATGAATTCACGCACTTTTTCAGCAAATGCCTGTGTGTCAAACTATGCAGATGCAATGTATGTAATTTTTGGATTCTCCTTTATGCCATAATTGATTTGGTTCTTTGCCTTTTTCATTTTTTATTTCTTTTTTATTTTCTTTTTCAAATTTCTCATTTAATGATGAGTCAGTAAAACATAGATAGTCAGGAAAGTAAGCAAAAAACTTGTTCATTTCATTGAAAACCAAGGTCCCATCATCATGGGTTACATCATTTTGAAAGGACAAGCTAGGGAGATGGGTTACAAAATCAGACAAGAAGCACCGGAAGGTCTGTAGAGACTCATATTCAGACTCAAGGGACTCAAACTCTGACTCAGACTCGGAAGACTCAAATGAGGACATAACAAGACCGGTGCTCTTCTCGAAATACCAGTTATTTAGTAGTGCTTGGGATGGTTGGATGAGCTTGGTGGGGTCAAGTTCTTGGTGGTAGGTGATCATGTGGATGGTCTAGAAAAGAGAGGGCTCCATGCTTACTTCCCAATCTTCCTCTAATTGGTAGATAGGCTCGCACTCCTCTAGGTTGAGCCTGATATCAAAGAAAATTTCAAAACCTGGGATCAATTTCTTAGAAATGGGATAGAACCATGGTTTAGGAAAGCCATAAAAGGGAAAATCTTCTCCTTCTTTCATAAAATACCCATTAAGAGTTTTGAAATAAGGGCGCATAGGCCAATCAAAAGTCTCACCTCACCTTTTGGCCTTAACTCTCAGCTTGGCTTTTTCCTCCAATTCTACAATATTTTCAGGTTTGGGCATATAGCCAAGACCGAAAGGAGGAGTAGCAGTAGAATACTCGGGAAATTAGGTGATTCCCTGTTGGTTTCTTCCAAGCCTCAAACCTTGAAAATAATCCATTTTCTTTATCATATTAGCTTCTACCATGTTACTATATGGATCAAAGTTGAAAGGAACAAACTCTTTACCTTCCCCTTGAATGAACTGGATGGTATCAAATGAGAAGCCAGACAGAGGAATGGCAGATGGTTCAGGCTTGATTTCTAGGATTGGCATAGAATTTGGAATGTCACTCTTCCTATGTACATCAGCTTGGACAGTTATGATATTTGTACCATGGGGAAATTTCAACTTCTGGTGCAAGAAGGAAGGAACTGCTTTCACTTAGTGGATCTATGGTCTACCAAGTAGGAGGTTGAACTAGGCTAAGACATCAATCACCTGAAATGGGATCGGCATCATCACTGGTCCAACTATGACGTCAAGGTTTGCCACTCCCAAAACTTCCCTCTTAGTGTTGTCATATGCTCTTACCACTCGGTCCGATGGAATAAAATTTGAAGCCTCTAATCCTAGGCAGCTGGCCACCTTTAGTGGACATACGTTTAGGGCAGACCCATTATCTACTAATACCATAGGCACAGTTTTGTCTCGGGTCATCACTGTGATGTAGAGAGCATGGTTGTGGCTTTCATCTCCATGAGGGATATCATGATCACTGAAAGAAATGGTCATGGACTTGGCAGTGTTGGTTAAAGATGCCACGAGGGTCTCCGGTGAGACGTCAATAGGAGCCTGACATTGATTCAAAGCCTTGCAAAGAGCTTGGTGATAAGGGTAAGAAGACTGGATGAGGCTCCATATCAATATGTTTGCTTGGGTTTTCTTCAATTGCTTGAGAATGGGATCCTGCTTTGGTTCGTTATGGGGTTTTAATTTTTCAGCTAAAGGAGGGATTGCATGACCTACCGAGTTTGAATCCATGGGTTGTGGAGGTGGTGGGAGGACTCTTCCACTGCAAGTAATTGCATTGACTTTGGTTACAAAGTCATTTAGATCAAGTACACAACAATAGCCCGAAATGGGGTAGATGAGGGAGAGAGGATCAATTCTTGGTTCGTCAGAAGAAATAAGGTTGACATTCGCCTGGTGGTTAGGCAAAGGATTAGTGGTGATGTTGGGTTTAGCTCTTAAAGCAATGATATCCCCACTGTCTATTAGGTCCTGGATTCGATACCTCAAAGCCTTACAAGCATCCATTTTATGCCCGGGCCCTTAGTGATAACCACATCATTCGTTGGCATTATAGTTCTTAGGCAAAGGATTTGGGAGTGGCCTTGGCTCTAAGGGTTTGACGAGGTAGGCCACCAGAGCCTTTTTATAGATAGTGCTTAGAGGCATTCCCAATTAAGAAAAGCTCCTTCTTTCTAATCTCGTGGGTTAATGGTAAGAAATAGTATTAATTTCTCCTCCCTTTTGAGGTACAGAATGAGTGGTGTTGGAGGTAAAATTGGTGTTCTTACGGTATCTCAAACTTGAGGATTCATCCTTGATTTGACCAGTTTGAATCAAATCCTCAATTTTAGAGGTTGTAGCAATGAGAGCCTTAAAGTCTGGGAGATACTAGGTTTGTAAGTGAACTTGGTATCGTGGGAGAAGATTTTTCACAATGATATTAATTTGTTCCTCTTCAGATGGGCAGTTCACCATTTATGCCACCTTTGCCCTCCACCTTGCAAGGAACGCAATGAAGGATTCTCTTTGGCTTTGTTTAATGGTTTCTAGGTCTCATCGAAAGCATTGCAGATATCATCCCAAGTTTTGTTATGATTCTTGTCCAGATCTAATAGCCACTTAACGGCAATTTCGTTCAATGACTGCTGGAATAATTGAGCAAGGAGCTCATCATCCACAGCAAAGTGTCTTATGGCACCCATGTACATCTTAAGGTGGGTCTTAGGGCACATGGTGCCATTAAACTTGTCCATCACAGGCATCTTGAAGTTGGGCGGAACCCTGACATTTGGGAAAAGAGCAAGGGAGTCGACATCTATGATGTCCTCATGTTTTTCGATATTCTTGATGGATCATTCTAAGGTTTCAAACTTCTCCATTAGTCTTTTGGCTTCGGGAAAGCTGGAAAAAACCCCACTTTGAAAAAGATTCATATTGGGAGTAGGAGTGGTGGCATTCATATCTAAAGGAGGAGAGGTGGGTGTTTTGGGAGCTTTTCCCCTATCGGTGAGATCGATAACGGGAGTAGTGAAAGTGGGGGCATAGCTGGTCCCGGCTTGGGTGGAGGTATGTTGAGCCGGAGGAGGGGCGATAGGAGCATTGGTCATTTCCCTCACTTCATTAATGATTGATTAACGCTGGGAATTAAGAGCATTGGTGAAAGTGGCAGACTGGGCATTGAGGGCATTGGTGAAGTTCGGCTTGAGTTTTGAGGGCGATGGTGAGTGTATTTTGAAAAGCTTCCTCTTGCTTTTTGAGGAGATTGGTGAAAAAGGCGCCCATCGCATCTTGGTCAAAAGAGTGGGCCATTGGTAACTTGAAACAGAAAATAGAAAAATGGATAAGACAACAGAATTTATAAAAGAAAAAGGGCATAGATGCATAGGTGCATTGGGAAAAGGATTCCCTTCACAAGGTTGGTCTCCGGATTTACAAGTTGACAGGGTGAGTGTGTGAGGTGTTTTTGAGATAACAGACCATCGGTTTTGGATTTTTTGAAGGTTGACCTTGTCGAGATTCTTATGTTATGTGTGCATGATCATGTCATGATGCATGCTAAAAAAGGTTTAATGGATATGAAAAATTATCGATTATTATGGTACATGGATCCTAAGGTCAAAGACTAAGGCGACTATATGCACAAGGGTAAAGGGTGGTTTGATTTAAGGGTCCCTATCCCACTAGAGCATCGATATACCTAACCACATATGAGGCAAAGAGCCTCGCATGGGTCCAATAGTATTGACTGCTGGTTACACCACCAAAATGATCAGGGATTCATCGCGGGGTGGAATGTTTTCGCTATCTCCCAACATACTCAAAGAGAGTGGAATGTTTTCGCTATCTCCCAACATACTCAAAGAGAGTTATCAAGCCAATGCTACTTGCCATCCAAAAGTTTTCCTAAAGCTAAGGTTTAGGCAAGGAGCCTTTATTATGCAAAGTGATGCATGAAAGTCAAATTATACTTAATGAGCCAAATGGAGATTATTTTGAAAAAATTTTCCTTAACCAAATAATAATCCTCTTATTTTCCTTTTTATTAAAAAAAAAAAAAGTGGCAACCACTTCCCAGCAGAGTTGCCAGCTATGAGGCCTCACCCGAGCACCAGCCCAGTCTGCTAGAGGGAACCGGGATGCTCATTCGGGTTTAGACTCACAATGGAACCCTCGGATTCGGATTTGGTTAGTTTTGAAAATTGATTTTTGGGAGTCGCCACTCTAATTTATTTTTAAATGGAAAAATTAAGGAAAAAATCCAGTTGACTCCAATTCATTAATTTTTAATTAATTTGCCTATGAATAAAATCACTAACCTTTGAACTAGGTTGAGTTTGGGGACTAGATTTTTAGTTTTAAATAATCTAAATTTGGCTCTTAAGTTTAATTTGACTTGAAAATTGATTTCATGAATGAAATTAATAATCACAAATAAAATGTATGAATATGGCATAAGATAGATGCATGAAAATTAACAGAACAATAATCATTTACAAATAAAGGAGAGTGTTCCCTCTAATATTTAGAGATTTAGGGGAACCACATGATCACTCCTTAATCACATTGATAGAAAAATGGGATGTATTCTCTAGCCCTTATGGGATTCTAAGAAGACCATAAATTCCCTTACAAATATTGTAAAAAGATAATTGATTTAAGAAAAATAAGGAAAATAAGCTTAATTTAAAAGGAAATTGGATTTGAGATTTGGACTTAAATTCCAAATATGCCTACGTACCCCATTTGAATAGGGATCAAAACCCATGTAGTTCGTTCCACAATTAAGTGAAGGGGTTTACAAATTGATTAAAATGATTTTTGGTTTGAGTTTGATGAAAATACCTTAGATTTTGATGGATGAGACAGAAAAAGTGTTTTGCCAGACTGAAGTTCTGTTTTATCAAACCGAACAAATGAGTTGATTAATGATCAAAGAAAAATGATGGATGAGTAAATTAATTAATTAAAATAATTAATTAATTAATTAAAATAGTGATTAAGTTGAAAAGAGATTTTTCATTTAATTTTTAAAAAAGAGTAATTAATTAATTAAAATGATTAATTAATTAATTAAAATAGGGAATGACTTAAAAAGAGATTTTTTTATCTAATTAAAAAATTAATTAATTAATTAAAAAGATTAATTAATTAATTAGCTTGTAAATAAAAAAATTTTAATTAATTAAAAGAATTAATTAACTTGGCTTGGGTGAGAAAATTAATTAATTAATTAATTAATTGGAGAGTGGATGGAGGGAGAAGAAGGAAGAAGGTTGATAGATAGCTATCAATATCAACCTTGGTGTGTGGAAATGAGGAAATAGAGGAGCCTATTTGTAAGCAAATGGGGTTGAGGGTAGTTTAGGTAATAAAAATATGAAAAGACCATGAGGGGTAGGGCTAAAAAAGGCTAGAAAAAGGCTGGAGGGAGGTATTTTGGGAAGTGTAGGCATGGGCTATGGGGCCCACGCTACCAGGGAGCTGACAGCACCGGTACTGATATGGGCAGCGCGCCGTCGGCAGCGCCCAAGCCAGTGCCTGCACCGCCGGCGCCTTGGTAGGTGCACCGGCTGAAATTCTGCTTCTTTTGCTCGACCAGATTTTTGAACTTTCGGATCAGTTTTCGAGAGTTCTAGAGCTTAGAAAATTACTCTGTTAGTATCGATAGGTTCAAAATTAATTTTAGAATATTTGAGCAATTAGTTAGGGAGAAAATCTGGTCAATTTTGAAAAAAATACTATCTGATACAAAAGGTCCAATTAGGATAGGAAAAGGCATCAAATTACGTCAAAAATATCTCGATCAGTATTGGCAAATTCACAATTAATTTTGGAGGTGCTGAAATAAGTGTTCACATGGAGTCGTCCGAGGAAACCTCTAATCTCCTTTTCTATTTTAGGAGGTGGCATTTCTAAAATTGCCTTTGATTTTGCAGGGTCGACCTCTATACCTTTCTCATTGACCATATGACCTAGGAATACCCTAGATGAAGTGCCAAAAATACACTTGGCAGGATTGAGTTTGAGATTATATTGGCGAAGTCTAAGGAAAAATTGCCTTAAAGCTTCCAAGTGTTCTTTCACAGTACTGCCCTTAACCACCATATCATCAACATATACTTTAATCTCTTTATGCAGTACATCATGGAAGATTGTGGTTGCCATCCTTTGGTATGTTGTCCCCGCATTTTTAAGTCCAAATGGCATAACTCTATAACAATAGGTACCCCACTCAATGATGAAGGTTGTTTTTTCCTTGTCAGGGGGGTGAACCATTATTTGATTATATCCCGCGACTAGATCGGTTAAAGAAACCATTTTAGATCCTGCCATTCAATCCACTAGAAGCTCAATGTGAGGCAAAGGAAAGTCATCTTTTGGACAAGCCTTGTTTAGATCTCTATAGTCCACACACATTCTAACTCTGCCATCTTTCTTAGGAATCGGCACAATGTTTGCAAGCTAGGTGGGGTAGCTAATGGGCTGAATGAAGTTGTGGTCCAGTAGCTTCGTAATTTCTTTTTTTAATTAGTATGGACCATTCGACTTTGAGTCTTCGCAATTTCTGTTTGACTGGCTTGGAATCAGGGTGGATTGGAATTTTGTGAACAGGTATGCTCGGATCTAAACCCGTCATATCTTTAGGATGCCATGCGAAACAGTCTTGAAATTCTTTAATCAATTCCTCTGTTTGACCCCTGTTTATGCATGTAGATATGAATGTAATTTTTGGTGTATCATGTGTGCTAGCATTTATTGGCTCTTTGATAGCATCATCTTTTATTTCATTTATTTCATTTTTTTTTATTAGATGTCTCATTTAAGTCAGATTTAAGATTTGAAACATTAAAGAAAAATGAAGACACAGAATCGTAAGAGGAAAGGGTAAACTTTTTATTGAATTTGAACATGGATAAGTCCCAGTTTACATCAAACTCAAAAGCTAGACACTCAAGGTCAACTACATTATTATCACTAAAAATAAAAGAGACTGAAGACTCTGACTCTGACTCGGACTCTGACTCGAACTCTGACTTAGACTGGGGCTGGAACTCCATCTCGAATTGATGGAATGGGCTCTCCTCAAAATACCAATTATTCAGCTTGATCTTGTTTAGTTGGATTAGGGTGGATGGGTCAAGTTCCTCCTCCTCTAAAGTAAGCATGAAGATTTTGTCAAAAAGACTTGCCTTCATGTTCTCCACCCAATCTCGACTTAGCATGAATATGGGCTCACAATCCTCTAGTGAAAACCTAACATCAAAGAAAATTTCAAAACCAAGAATTAATTTTCCATTAATAGGACAGATCTAGGGTTCGAAAAAGCCACAATAAGGAACTGTGTCACCTTCTTTTACAAAATATCTATTAAGGGTTTTGAAATAAAGGTGCATGGGCTAGTCATAAGTCTCACCTTGTTTAAGAGCCGCTACTCTTTCCTTGGCCTATTCCTCCATTTCTATCATATCCTCCTCAGTAGACTCATATCCTAGCCCAAACGGTGGCATTGCAACTGGATTGTCCATAAAGGACTTTAAGCCTAGTTGATTTCTTCCAAGACCTAGGCCAGGAAAATAGTTCATTTTTCTTAACATATTAGCCACAGTAATGTTTCCAAAAGGATCAAAATCGAGTAGAACAAATTCTTTACCTTCTTCACCCTCGAGAAACTACATGAAAGAGAAGCCTAAGAGGGGGTTAAGCGAACAATTCAGGTTGAATTTCTAATATGGGCACAGGGTTTGGAATGTCAACCTTGTCATGCATGTCCCCTTTTATGGTAACAATCCCCTTCCCATAAGGAAATTTGACTTTCTAATGCAATGATGAAGGGATTGCCTTAGCTTGATGGATCCAGAGTTTTCCAAAAAGTAGGTTAAAACAAGCAAGAACATCAATTACTTGGAAGGAATGGAAAAGGCTGTAGGTTCGATAGTGGCATGCAATGTAGTGACCCCAAGTACTTCTCTCTTAGTATTGTCATAGGCCCTCACTATTTGATCAGAAAGGGTGAAGTCTGTTACTTCTAGGCCTAGGCAACTAGCCACTTTTAAGGTACACACATTCAGTGCTGAGCCATTGTCGATTAGAACCATAGGCACGGTTTTCCCTTGAGTCATCACTGTTATATAGAGGGCATTTTTATGGTGTGAGTCCCCTCTTAGCATATCATTATCTCCAAATGATATTGAAACTCCCTTAGCAGCACTAGTGATTGAAGCCATAAGATTCTCGGGGGTGATATCAATAGGAGTTTGACATTGATTCAGTGCCTTGCAAAGAGCTTGGCGGTCAGGATATGAGGATTAAATCAAACTCCAGATTGAGATATTTGCTTAAGTCTTTTTTAACTACTTAAGTATGGGGTCTTCATCAGGTTCAAGACTCTTTTTGATGTTATCAAATGGTGCAGGGATAGGTTGAGTGTTTTGGATTGGTGAGTTTGGATTTTGGACAATTCTACCATTTCGAGTGATGGCATCAATCTCCTCAAGTAAGTTGGTGAGGTCTAACACACAATAGTAGTTAACAGTTGATTCTATCAATGAGATAGGATCAACCCCTTCGTGAAGAGTAATTGCATTTACTCAAGGGATTGGTGGTGATGTTGGGTCCGGCTTTGGGTGGTAAGAGGTCATTGGAATTGATTAGATCTTGGATCTTGTGTCTTAACACCTTGCATGCATTAGTTTTATGCCCTGGTCCTTGGTGGTAATCACATCTTTCATTTGGGTTTTGATTTTCAGGTAGTGGGTTAGGGACAGGTCTTGATTTGAGAGGTTGCACCATTCTTGCCTCAAGCAGTTTCTTGTAAATGACGCTCATAGGTACACCCCCTAGATTAGAAAATTGGCGCCTTTCAATCTTGAGTGGCTTCTTAATTATGATGGCATTTACTTCCCCCCCTTTCTGATTCGTCGAGAAAGTTACATTTCCTTGATGTGCCGCTTTCTTGCATCTTGACCCAAATGCAGATTCTTCTTTTATGTGCCCACTTTGGATTAGATCTTTAATCTTAGAAGCGGTAGAAATCAGGGCTTTGAAGTCAAGCAAGTATTGGGTAAGCACTCTATCTTGATAAACCGGGAGGAGATTCTTGACAATAATATCAATTTGTTCATGCTCAGGAGGTCGGTTCACCATTTGGGCAGCTTTTTTCTTCCACCTCGTAAGGAATGAAGAGAAGGATTCTTTTGTATACTATTTAGTAGTCTGAAGGTCTCTTCTTATTACATTGACCTCAATGTTATAGTGATACTGCTAGACAAAAAAATTGCAGATGTCATCCTAAGTCCATTTTTTAGACACATCCAAGTCTACAAACCACTTCATAGTTGTACCAGTCAAAGATTGTTGGAACAATTGAGCAAGGAGCTTATTGTCCACTCCTAAAGGATGCATGTCCCCACATATACTTTGAGATGGGTTTTAGGACAAGTAGTTCCATCAAATTTATCAATATTCGGCATTTTAAATTTAGGAGGTACCCTTGCATTAGGAAATAGACTGAGAGAGCTTGTGTCAACCATGTCTTCCCTTTTCTTTAAGTTCTTAAGCATCTTTTCCATAACTTTAATTTTGTCCATGAATGCCTTTAGCTTAGGGTTAATTTCTTTCCTTTAGGAAGGATCAGCTGGGGGGAAGATGGATGTGGTGGTGTGGACTGGTGGTTCAATGGGTACTAGTTGAAAAAGTGGATTGGTTTTGAGAACAGATGGTGATGGAATGGTTTCAACTGTGGCCTTTTCCTTGTCTTTTAGGTCAAATTTGGAAGCAAACCCAAAAATAGGATAGGAGGTGGGTTTTGGATTCATTGGGTCTGGATCAGTCACACTCTAGTTTATGGTAGTCCGGCCCATCATTTCTTGGACATCTTCTATAATGATCCTCCTTTGAATTTGAAGTAGGTCTTGGAAACGAGCCTCTTGCCTTTTAAGTATTTCCTCTTATTGTTCAGCAAACCTAGCAAAGAGCCCATTAATCAAGTCATCAACTCCATCAATAGTAGCAACTTTTTTCCTTAGTCCGGTTGACATCTCTTGAACCTTTGGATGAAAAAGATGAAGCTAGGTCAGTTTTTAGCTTTGATGAAGATAAGGGCAAGGTAAGATCATGAAATCCTAATCATAGCAATAGCATAAGGATGAAGGTACCATAGGTAGACATCGGTTTAGGAATTTGACATGGGTTCAAATAGGGACTAGCAGTGTTTGGGTGGTTTTTCAGATTTTCCACTTTAGTAGGATTCTTGCATGATGCATGCATGCATGTATGCATGAATGACAAAGGTTTCATGATAATGACATACCAAGTTCAGCATTATGGTACATATAATCCTAAAGGAAGGTTCTATGAGTCATTACATGAAAGGGTAAGGGTGGTTTGAAAGGAACCCATCACACTAGAGATGCGATATACCTAACCACATGTGAGTCAAGGAGCCTCGCGTGGGTCCAACGGTACATGCATACTCATTACACCTCTAACAGGATTATAGGATACGTCGTGGGCTAGATTATTTCACTATTGGCAAATAGACCTAAGGAAGGTTGCCCACTCGATGTTACTTTCTATCCTTTATTTTCCTAAGAAACTAATATTTTGGACAAGGAGCCCAATGTAGTGATGCATGAAAAAACCATTTTGTAATAAAAGCCAAACTTTTGCTTTACCAAAAGTAGTCTACTTTATCTTTTATTTAAAAAAAAAGATTTTAAAGTCCCCAGTGGGGTCGCCAATTGTGAAGTCTCGCCCAAGCACCTAGTTTGATCCGCTAAAGGGGAATCAAAATGCCCATTTGGGAGAAACATCACGATTGGAACCTGCTATGAGTTTAGAAAAATTGTATTTTGTAAGTTGTAATTTGCAAAAGGAGTTGCCACTTTAATTTTGTTTATTTGTAGTTGGGAAAATTAAAGGAAAAACCCAATTTGATTGACTCTAAAATTATACCATTTATCCCAAGGAAAAGTACTAGTCCACGAATGACCAAAGAGGCCTCGAGGACTAGGTTTTGGTTAAAACAATACAAAAAATTAGTTTGGCTTAAATACAAGATACCTTTCATAAAAAGAAGTTTTTATGTATGTATGAATAGATATAATATGATGCATGAAATGAATATTGCTCGTGCAATGCATGGCAATAATGACAATGACAAAATGCATAAACATAAAGAAAAATTACTTAAAACTATTCCAAGTCAAAGTATCAAAATCAGGGAATCTTTTCTCTAGCCCTTATGAGTTCTAGGAAAAGCACACATTCTCCAAATATAATCTAAACAACTAAAATAAGAAAGAGAGTATTAAAACAATTATAATAAAAAGAATTAAAATTTTGACTTTTATTTAAGAAAAGCAATTTCGATCCTAAACTATGTGAAGAAGGTGATAGAGAGAAGAAGTTGTTAATTTTAGCGGAGTTGAATGCCTTAGAGATGGCAAGCCTGCGTATCCCTTTAAATAGGAATCAAACCCCACGAAGTTCTTCCTTCTTGCGAAGGAGGGGTTTTTAAGTCATTGCCTTTGTTATCATGTTTTGATTGATTTTTAAAGGGCTTAGGGATTTGTTAATTAGATCATATTATAATTAGCAAAAATTTGGACCTTTTCAGATTTAGATCTTGAAATTGAAATTGAAAAGGAAAGAACTTTTACCTTTGGCTTTCATCGGCAAGGAACGTAGGGAGCAAGCTTAGCACCGGATCTAAGTTCCACCTTGACCTCGGGATATCACGAGCACTCTTTTGGAAGAAGGACTCTTGAATAGCATAAACTCTTGGATAACACCTTTGCTTGAGAACCACAAATTCCCTTTGAAAGAAATGGCTTAGATCGAGCCTTTTCTTAATTAGCAAGCTTAAGAATAGAACTTGAGGTGATTAGGAGGCTTGTGAATGGGGTTTTGAGATGATTAGGAAACTTATGAATGGGGTTTTATGTGATGGAGGAGGTTTTTGGAATGAGATTTTAGAGATTTGGAGGTTTAGGAAAAGGATTTTGATGATTGAAAAGCTTAGAAATAGGATTTAGAAAGCTTTATAGAGAGTATAGAAGCCTATAATTGTGTGTCCCCCACTGTTATGAGATGCAAGGTATTTATAGGAGGAGTTTGGAGCTAAAAATTCACAGTTTTCGGGTAGGATTCTGAAAGAGGCCCATTACGATAACTAAAGTATCAGCTGCGATAACCACAGAGACTCTTGCAATTACCCTAAGGTCGGCTGCAGTAGCCAATTGGCTACCGCAGGGACCTCTGCGGTGACCGTAGAGGAGGCTACAGTAACCGCAGCCAGCTGCGAGTTATTGCTGCAAGCCCGTAGGCTGCCGCAGTTCATTTTTTGGTCTGTTCTTCTCTGTCTTTGATCCAATTTGAGCCCAGTCTAATTCTATGCGTTTGTGATCAAATGTTCATTATTTGGAAGTGTAAAATAGAGGGTTCACAGATATATGGATTGCCTTAGCACTAGGTAATGGGATACAAAAAGTATTTGCTTCTTCCCAAAGTATTAATGATTGGCAAGTATGATAAGACCATTCATCATGTATTGTTGCAATAACCTGCTCACTATACTATTGATTAGGGTCAATGGGATGGTGGAAATAATCATCAAGTGACCAATGTCAGCCACTTGATCTGAATATGTCACTAGGAGTATAAAATGACATTATCACCTAAAATAGTTTATATGACATATAATTAAATAATATTGTATAATTAAATATCACTTTTATATAAGGCATGAAAGTTAAAATAAATGTATAACTATAATAATACATATTATTACAACAATTGGTGTAGAATCACACAATAAGCATTTCATTGCATTTTCCTACTATTTTTAGCGGCACATGTCTTAATGTTATGGCCAGATTAACTACATAATCTACATGAATAATTAGCTTTTTCGTTAACCTACCAATCCATCTCAATTTTTATCCTTGATGACTTTGGTCTACCAGTGCAGTGTAACCATTATGGATTAGGTTTAACACTTAATCTTTGACAATTAGGCCAATAAGATGGATGACTTAAGGGATGAAAGTTGGATTCCTAACATCTTAAAGAACATTCCAACTTGTAAAATGGGGAAATAAATTGGTTGAAGTCCATGTCGTTCTTCAAATAACATGAAATAACATACGAGTAAGGAATCTTATATTGCTGAAATTTACCGCATGTGCATTCAAGTTTTGCTAGTTCCACCACTTGCACATTGCCTCCTTTAATCTTTCCTATCTGATTCTGGTGACCTGTAGTTACTTCACATAGGCCTGTTCGTCTATTAAAGTGTTGTACTATATGACCACTTGCCTGTCGAGTCCATCTAGCCAATTTCTCCCAAAAAAATGGGTGTACATATATCTTTCTTGTATTTTCTTCTTATACTCTCTGCTCCAGTGATCAAATGCATTAACAAGCTTATTAAAAATTTTATTAACCATGGCAGTTATTGGCAAGGCTCGTATGTCTTTCCAAAAATTGCTAATGGATTCAACAATATTAGAGGTCATGCTGCCATATCTAAAGCCGCCGTTGTGGGAAAGGGTCCATTGTTCTTTTGGGATTTTCAATAACCATTTTGATGATCCTTGTCCGATGTTGTGATCTCCTTTCTCATTACGGTGAATTTCCTCTTTTGTACCTCATACACCTGTGAACAAAAAACATATACAATGAATATAAATGACATACAATTGAAAATTAGTTAATGATTGAGGGAATGTGACATACAAGCATCTTGTATCTTTTTTTCAATTTTGAATTTTTGAAAGTTTTGTTGTAGTTATTAACCACATGGTGTATGCAATAATGATGCGAACACATTTTTCATAAGTTGCTTTTCATTGCATTGATTATTCCTTTATGCCAATCAGATATCACACACAACTCTTAGCTATTGGTAATAAATGCTTGGATACACGTCATGAACTAATTTCAGTTGTAGTTATTCTCTGATTAAACAATTGCAAATGCTACAGGAATAATATGATTGTTACACTCCAATACCAACGCACATAACAAAACAGTTTTGTACTTTCCATGTAGAAAAGTACCATCAACTATGAGAGCAGGCCTGCAATATTTCATTCCTTCGCCACATGGCTTAAAGCACCAAAATATACATTCAAATAAGCCACTGGATGGTTCAACATAAAGAACATATTTTGAACTAAGATTGGATGCTTGTGCCTGCTCCATCCATGGCTAAAGATGAGTAAATGACTCATCCCAATCTCCAAATAGTTTTTCAATTACAAGCTGCTTGCTTAACCATGTCTTCCTATAGCTTGGTTCATGACCTAATATATCTTGTAAATACACCTGTAAAACTTTAATCTTAATTGATGGCTGCTCTTTAACCAGATTTTCCACATGATTAGCAATCAACTCTGCATTTAAATGTTTGTGATCTTGTGTAACACTTGGGTTGAGGCAAGTATGTGGTGCATCATATTGTGTTATCTTCCACTAACTACCATCCCGCAATTGTCTAGCATGCACTCGCCAATTACAACCACTTGATTTTTTCTTACAATGCCAAACAAAAGTATCAATCCTCGATTCTTTTACACTAAAATCATAGTTGTTTTGGATTGCATATTGTTGGATTGCAAGCCTACATTCGTCTTCATCTTGGCTACTAAATAGCATTCCTTTATATAAGTTATCTTCATTATCTACCATAATTTAATTTGTATCTACTTGCACTGGCATTACTATGAAATCTACACTCTCATTGGGATTGTACTGAAAACATTGTGATGATATGCTAATTAGTGGACGATGACTTACACTGGGTGTCTCCCACTCCCAACCATGGTGATTAGAGTCAGAATCATCTTAATCATTTAACATATTTTCATCGCTTTCATCAAACCTTGATGGTGCGTCTTCACCGTCATCTTCATCAATAGCATCTCCTTCCTCAAAATCATTTTGAACAATAGCCCTTACACCCTCAACAGACTCACACACACCTTTATTTTGTTCATCCCCATCCCTATCAGGGGACCATTTGTGTTTTTCTCATTCACGTTATCAGTTGATCGCCTTGCAGCAATCACAACACATACCTCAAAAAAATTGAAATACCCTTTCAAAGACTCTATTTGTTCAAACATTCATTTTACATCATCATCATCACATATGTTCACTATTTCAAACATAAACCCATATACTCCTCTTACGGGATTTCTAAATAGTATTGATTTAACAAAATAATTTTCAGAATCAATTTTTGTGGCGATATAAATTACCTGAGTAACTCTGTAATTTTTGTAATAGGACGAACTTGGAACACATTGGATTGCCCATTTCTATAATCAACTCCATAGTTTATATTTTGTCACTTTGTTGGACCAATAAAAGCAAATTGATGTCGGCCCACCCATAATTATACACATTATATATAATTCATTTGAAAAAAATAAATCAATATTATTAGTTAAAATAATACATTATAATAAAATTGACAAATTTTATTTAAATAATATAATTATTCACAAAGTTATTGTGTATCACTTCACCTATTAATATTTATGGGTTTAAATTTAGGGTATAAGGACTATAAATTAGGGTTTGTAATTTACAGTTTGTGATTTAGGGATTAGACTTTAGCAATAAATTTTAGGGTTAATTATTATTATTATTATTATTATTATTATTATTATATATGTTGTAATAATATTTTTTTTCATTATGGCAATTAGTTGATATCCATACTATGTCTCCATTTTTCAATATTAATAAAATAATTAATTTAACTAAATTTTTTATTTAATTTTATCAAAGTTGATATTTAAATAATAATTTTTGTAAATTACTTATTTTTATTGTATTTTTTACATGGTTTTAATTAAATACTAATAATATTAAAAATAATTATCTAATATAATCATAATTATTTTAATGAATTACCTTAATTAATATATTAATCATATAATATTGAATTATATTAAATTTATCATATTAAAGAATATTATAAATTTTAAGTTATAATTAACAGCATTAATTATATTTAATAAATTTTAATCCAATTAATAAAATTACTATATTCATTTTATAGAAATGAGAATATTAATTATTCTAAATTAATTTACCTCATATTATATTAAATTCTTATATTAATTTAAATAACATAATAACAAATTCTATATAATTTGTTTAGCTAATTTTTTATTTAGATTTATGAGAGTTGATGTCTAAGTAATAATTCTCATACTATTCTCATTTTTATTATGTTTTATCCGAATTTACAAAATTATTAATTTAATTTTAGGAAGAATCTATCAAAATATTAACTATAATTAGATTTAGTAATTAAATTAAATACTTTTAATTACCGCATAATTTAAAATAAAACAAATTTATTTGGATTTAATCATAATAAATGTAATAATATTTATTGAAAACTTAAACAATATCATTAAATTTTTAACTATGATTAACCTAATTAATTAAATCCAAAATAGTTTAATTAAATTAATGAACTATATTATATACTAAATATTGAATATATTTTACAAATACATTGTAAATTAATTTATATTATATTATTTATTATATTATTTAAATGTAATAAATTTTACTTATATTTTATATAATTTAATTAAACAAATTATTATTTTATTATATTGTTCCAAACATTTTTTTTATTTCCAAAATTAATTATATCAAATTATATTTTCAAACACAAACTAAATATTATTAAATTAACCAAATTTTTATTTCATTATATTGTCCCAAAATTTTTTTTTTTATTTCCTAACAAAGGAAAAATTAGTTAAACAAATTTTTAAAGTTAATTCAATCAAATTACAATTTCAAACACAAACTAAATATTAGTAAATTAACCAAAATTTTATTTTATTATATTGTTCCAATATTTTTTCTTATTTCCTAACAATGTCAAAATTAGTTAAACAAATTTTTAAAATTAATTTTATCAAATTACATTTTCATACATAAACTAAATATTATTAAATTAATCAAATTTTATTTTATTATATTGGTCCAACATTTTTTTTTATTTCCTAACAATGTCAAAATTAGTTAAACAAATTTTTAAAATTAATTCAATCAAATTACATTTTCATACACAAACTAAATATTATTAAATTGACCAAATTTTTATTTTATTATATTGTTCCAATATTTTTTTTTATTTCCTAACAATGTAAAAATTAGTTAAACAAATTTTTAAAATTAATTTTATCAAATTACAATTTCAAACACAAACTAAATATTATTAAATTAGCCAAATTTTTATTTTATTATATTGTTCCAACATTTTTTTTATTTCTAACAATGTCAAAATTAGTTAAACAAATTTTTAAAATTAATTTTATCAAATTACATTTTCATACACAAACTAAATATTTTTAAATTAACCAAAGTTTTATTTTATGACATTGTTCTAATATTTTTTTTTTATTTCCTAACAATGAAAAAATTAGTTAAACAAATTTTTAAAAGTAATTCTATCAAATTACTTATTCAAACACAAACTAAATATTATTGAAATTAATATATCCACAAACAAAAAATAATAAAAATGTACAAACTATTATTAATAACAAACATAATTGTTTTCATTCTATAGTATCTCAAATTTTACAAAACAAACAAATCAAATAAGTATAAAAAAATTAAATTTACTACACTAATTTAACTAAACAAATTAAAATTAAATCACTTACCTCTTAAGAAGCAAATTTATTTAAAATTGTCTTCTAATAGTCTTACTTTAACCTGAAAATAACAAATTATCAATAAACATTATAATTATTTATCATAATTAATTATAACTATATTTAATTAATAAATTTTTAAGTAAATTATTACCTTTAAAAAAATATAACTTTATATCAGTAAATTATTACCTTTATAAAAATATAACTTTATATCACAATATTAAAAAAATTAAATAAAAGCCAGTAAATAAAAAAAAATTCAATTGAACATCCAGAGAAGATAAAGGTAGAGAAATTTGAGGGAGTGACAGTGTGAGTTGAAAGAGTGTGGATTGAAGGGGTGGCTTTTAATTCCTTCAACAACCATTCTTAGCCGTTAGTTTGCAATCCAACGACTGGGAACAAAAGCCATAAATATGGCAGATGAGCAAAAACCAGAATTTAAAATTCTGGACTTCTACTTCTGAAGTGACTTAAAGTCACTTAAAAGCAGTTGATTACAGAAAATTTGGCAAAAGAGAGAGAAACTGGATGTTTAACATCCGGTTTTGTGTACACGTGAATAAACCGAAAATTTGACTTTTAATTTTATGATTCTCACTCCCTCTACAGCCCAAAAGTAGCAGATATGGGTAAGTATTTTTAAAAATAGTATATATGTGTAATTAATTTTTTTTTTAAACCAAGTAATTAAGTTTTTAAAATTGTATATTCTTGTCATATTCTCCGTCTATTCAAGTGGTTTGTGACTCACATTCCATTAGTAGTTAGACTAAGGAGAAAAACAAAGATGATGATCTTTCAAATTAGTTTCCATTAGTAGTTAGACTAAGGCAAAAAACAAAGAAGATCTTTCAAATTAGTTCAATTCAAGCGAAAAGTTCTATAACTATGAATGGTTTAAAGTATTTAAAGTAAAATTAACTATCACTTTTATTCTCAACATTGAGAAAAGTTTATCTCTGAAGTACCTTATCGGCTATTTTTCTCAATTACATATTGTTTCAAAAGAAAATATATTAATGCCATTAGCGATAATCTATTACCAAACAATTTTTATTATATATAATATATCTTTTTTTTTTTTTCAGCTAACTCATATATAATAAACTTCAAAATATATTATTTTTATACTAATATTCAAAATTATTAAAAAATACTATTTAAATTTAATTAAAAATAATGACAATAATTCATTTATATTCATTTATTTTAAAATATTTTAAAAAATAAAACTACATTTGCACAAAACGCAGGTCCGCAGCTAGTTAAAATAATAATCAAATAATAGGAAAATAAATTATTTTCTAAATCAACAAAGTAGAAAAAAAATATAAAATATTTTTTATTTTTTAATAATGAAAAAACGAAAAAAAGACATTGATAATAAACAGGCCCGATTCCTACCGTTTGCAGCCTAATTTTTTCGGTTAAATTGTGTCTATTATTCTTGAATTTATACCGTATTTTATAATTATTTATAAATTTTAATTTATAATAAAAAATATATAAATTTTAATTTTGGTTAATGATTCTCCCTGAATTACTTTTCTAGTTTATAACTTACTGAAAATTTTACGTAGCAATTATTTCACATATATTTAAATTTTTTCACTATTTTCAATGATGCATCACAATCAAATTTCATACACATTAATTTTTTTTTACATTTCTCTTCTTTTTTAATCAAATTTCATATATATTAAAAAATTAAAAATGTGTAAAATGATCGTCACGTAGGATTTTTAGCAAGTTATAAACTGAAAAAGTGATCCAGAGACAACCGTAAAATAAAATCAAAGTTAATTTATTTTTTCATTACAAATTAAAATTTAAGAATAATGGTAAAATATAAATATAAATTTAAGGATAATGAGAGCAATTTAGCCTAATTTTTCAAAACCCTGATTACTAAATTTTGGCCAAAAAATAACAATGGTAAAAAACTAAAAATACAAGAACTGAAAAAATTTCTAAGATCTTTTGTATTTGTGATGTGATAAGGTCCCTCTCTCTCTCTCTCTCTCTCTCTCTCAGTCTTCGTAACCAAAACCAAGAATTCAAATACAGCGTCACATAACATTGAGGAAATGGCCTATAATCTTTGCTCTTCTCCCTACTCTCTCTATCAACCGCTCTGCAATTCTCTTTCTTCTTCAAGCGATTCTAAACTCCGAAACTTGAACTGTTCTTATAGACTAACCTCTTGCCCATTTCTATCAAGAACATCATCTCTCCAAATCACTCATGTCTCATTACAAGACCCAATCACAGAAGAATCCCCACAAGATGCCAATGTCCATTATCCAGATAGCAAAAGGGGAACTTCGTCTTCAAAATCCTATGCCTGGGTCAATCCCAATAGCCCTAGAGTATCACAGCTTAAGCAAAGATCCTATGATGCTAGGTATGCCTCTCTTGTTAAAATAGCAGAGTCTTTAAATTCAAGTGACGCAATCGAAGAAAATGTCAGTAAGATATTGAGTGGTTTAGGTAATAAAATGTTAGAACAAGACGCTGTGGTTGTCATCAATAACATGTCAAACCCAGAAACTGCATTGCTTGCTCTCGAGTATTTTAGAGAGAAAATCAAGTTTGATAAGGAGGTTATTCTTTATAATGTGACTATGAAGGTTTTTAGAAAGTGCAAGGATTTGTATAGTGCAGAGAAATTGTTTGACAAAATGCTTGAGAGAGGGGTCAAGCCTGATAATGTTACGTTTTCAACTTTACTTAGCTGTGCTAGGATGGTTAATTTGCCTAATAAGGCTGTGGAATGGTTCGAGAAGATGCCAAATTTTGGGCTTAATCCTGATGACGTTACCTACGCGGCTATGATTGATGCCTATGGCCGAGCGGGTAATGTTGAAATGGCTCTGAGCTTGTATGATCGTGCTAGAAATGAGAAGTGGCGGATTGATGCGGTAACATTCTCAACTTTGATTAAAATTTATCGGGTTTCTAGAAATTTTGATGGGTGCTTAAATGTTTATGAGGAAATGAAGGCTCTAGGTGCCAGGCCTAATTTGGTTATATTTAACACTTTGTTAGATGCAATGGGAAGAGCCAGGAGACCTTGGCAGGCAAAGAAAATCTACAAAGATATGATTGACAATGGTTTTAAACCAAATTTTGTGACATATGCGTGTCTTTTGCGTGCTTATGGTAGAGCTCGATATGGTGAGGATACACTTAATGTGTATAGAGAGATGAAGGAAAAGAACATGGGTTTGACTGCTGTTCTTTATAATACCATATTGGCAATGTGTGCTGATCTTGGCTATGTCGATGAAGCTATTGAGATGTTTGAGGACATGAAGAGTTCTGGGACAAATCCTGATAGTTGGACTTTCTCATCTTTGATCACTATATTTTCATGTAGTGGTCAAGTGTCTGAGGCAGAGAACATGTTGAACGAGATGTTGGAAACTGGCTTTGAGCCTAACATATTTGTTTTGACTTCACTTATCCAGTTGTATGGGAAAGCCCAACGTACTGATGATGTCGTGAGGACATTTAACCAGCTCTTAGAATTGAACATAACTCCAGACGATCGATTCTGTGGTTGTCTTCTGAATGTAATGACTCAGACACCAAAGAAAGAACTCAGTAAGCTTGCTGATTGTATTGAGACAGCTAATTCAAAGCTTGGTTTTGTGGTAAAACTTCTGATAGCAGAGAAAGAAACTGAGGCAAATTTTAAGAAGGAAGCTGCTGAACTTTTTGATTCTATTGGTCCTGATGTGAAGAAGGCTTACTGCAATTGCTTAATCGACCTCTGTGTCAACCTTGATATGTTAGAGAGAGCATGCGAATTGCTAGACCTGGGGCTAACACTTGAAATTTACATAGACTTACAGTCTAGGTCGTCAACCCAGTGGTCTCTACATCTAAAGAGTCTCTCTTTAGGGGCTGCTCTGACAGCATTACATGTTTGGATTAATGATTTATCGAAGACACTAGAGTCTGGAGAGGAGCTTCCACCGTTGCTTGGAATCAATACTGGCCATGGAAAACACAAATATTCAGACAAAGGTTTGGCTGGTGTGTTCGAGTCACATTTGAAGGAACTAAATGCTCCATTCCATGAGGCTCCTGATAAAGTTGGTTGGTTCTTAACTACAAAGGTTGCAATTGCGTCATGGATAGAATCTAGAAAATCAAACGTAGTTGTTCTCTAGGCGGTATTGTTTCTTCCAGATTTTGCATTTCTAATGCCCATATATTGTATGTGTTCCAGTTTCCTAGCCTCAACTTTGTGGATGGAGAACTTATGCACTGTTAAGACTATGAAGTCTATTTACATTTTTCAAGGGTATAGAGGTTAAGAAAAAAAAATTATAATCCTATTGATGTCAGACATTACATGTTTGTGCTGAGCACTCTTTAAATTATCTAAAGCATTCATTTTATAGTCTTACTGGCATTTCAATATTTCACACATTATATGAATGAGAAAGTAAACGCTTGCTATTTGACTTTACTGGGCCAAAGGAAACAAACTTGTTGACTTTGACATCAATTTGTTTTTTCCCAAAAGCATTATGCAATGCATAGTACACGGACCAATGACTTCTTCAAGATAAAATAAACATTATCAAAAATGTTCTGTTGCTAAGAAATTCATTTGTCCATTGACTTGCCTTGTTAAAGAACAATATAAACCCAAAAGGGAATGTAATAAACTAATATGAATATATGATAAAGTTCCCTTTCCTTATATGTTTATAAAAATTAAATTAGGTTTGATGGCTTGCACGTCAAATTGTCTCCAACGTGAAATCAATTAAAGCCACACTATAAAATCGATGACTCTTTTCATCCAGAGCATCATTGAACAATGGGAAACTGTATAGATGTAATGTGTCATCAACCTGCAGAAAAGAGCAGAGTTATATTATACAATGGCGAAGAAAAAGAATTCAAAACCTCAACAAAAGTTAGAAAAATCACTTCTGGCCGCTATCGCGGCTATAAGGTTGTACACCATGCCTTTCCTTTTTCACCATTGCCACCCAATACCAATCTAGAAGCAGGGGAGATTTATTATCTTGTGCCACCCCTTGTAAAAGCCAACCAAGAAACTTGTAGAAAACAGAAAGTCAAGATTGTGTTAACTAGGCAGCAGTTGGAGTTACTGTTAAGAAATGCAAAGGAGTGCAATTCTAAAGGTTATGCTGTCCGATTCTCTGCGAGTTTTAGGGAGGAGAATCAAAAATGGCAACCATCCTTAGCTACTATTCAAGAACGGTAGAATTTTTCTTCACCACTCGCATATATATCTCGTAATGCAATTCATCTGGGAAATGCATATATATTGGTAATAGATGACACAGAGTAGATTCTGCGGAAAATGGCGAGGTGTTTCTGAATTTTTTTTTTTTTTTTTAATTATGCATTGCCGCCTCTGTTTCTGGCATATCCTTAGCAGCTTTTCGTTGCTAAATGAAGATCGTGTTTGTAATCACTACTAGTGATCTTCCGTTTCTTTCTTTTTATTCTCCTGATATATGCGAGGAAGAATATTTACTGTACAAGTATGAAAAAAGGCATGAGAGCTTGTTTGAGACAGTTACGAGCAAAGATTAGAGATATACACCAAATTTTTATCAGAGATGTTCATTAGGCCATTCTGTTTATATGTATTTTTGTGTCTTTCATTACTCAGAATTCCCTGTAGGCATGCTTTTCCAATTCCATTGTCGTAAGGAAAATGTCTAGAATGAGAAGCTGCTAAGAGAAGCCTGTTTAGGCCAACAGCATAAAACCACAGGAAGTTCAGGGATTGGAACTGCAATTATCAATAACCATCTTCTGCATGATTACCAAGAGAGAGAAAGAGAGAGAGAGAAAGAAGAGGAAAGATGATTGATGTATAAATTTGATGCACAATCTTTTTCCATAATCCATGCCTACAAATAATATTTCAAAGAATCTCTGGCTTTTATTTCTGTCCAAACTGTTTCTTTGCTCACTAAATAGATTTTTTTTTCTTTCCATTTTTCAATTCAACTGTATTGCTATTTATTCATTTACACAAACAAAACCAAATCTCAAAGGTCAGAACTCCTTTTTGCATAAAATCCGAACTTTATTTCAACTAGCTATCATCAGTGAAGCAGTCGCATATTTACACCGAAGAATCAGAACACAAAGTTGAAGAATCAAATGAATTTCATGTAGCTTTCAGTTTAATCCAATTGAGAAAATTCTTCAAGACATTTTCATTAACCTGCTGCAATAAAAATTATCTCAATGGTTATTTAATTACTAAATTAATCAGCATTCTTATCATAGCAAACAGTCATTTATCATCAAAGAATTAGCTGAAGGATTTAAAAATTTTTACTTGCCTTCTAGGGGAGTTCATAGTACCAATCTTTTTGGCGTGATCAAGTTTTGCTGATACAGCTTCTTTGTCTCTTGCTGCTGTTTCTCTCTTCACTTTCTTCGACTCTACTTCAATGGCTTTTGTCAGTGCCTCGACCTTCTTCATAAGTATCTGCATATAATTTTATCTTATGAAGTCAATATTTTATTGACTAAATGCTTCTAATAGAGAAAGAAAAGAGGGAGAACTCCCTCACTTCACCTGAATTTCTTGATCTTTGGTATTCAAGTTACTGTCTTTTGCTTCGCATGATTTCCTTAGGTTTATGACTTCCTTCTGAAGTCTGTCATACAAAAACCCAGAAACCACATCTTCGCATTCTGAATTGGTATTTCCCATATTATGCAATTCCTCATCGCCACCAGCTTTGCTCTTCATTTCCATTGAAATTACTGTATCATCATTCTTATTATGCTTGTCAATATTTGCATCTGTATTTGTCTTAATTTCCGAATTTTCTTTTCCACTGCTATCTATAATCTTACTTCTAGATGCCCATAGACTATTTCTCAATTTGTTTTCGCCAGACCCATATGCATTTTTGAAGCTATCAGCTCGTTTCAGCTCTGCAGCAGCGTTAGCCTTTTCATTTTCTATAGTTGGCTGCTGCAAAGGAGCGGTTCTACTAATGGATGAAGCCCTCAGCTGGGAGCTAGACCTCTTCCTTAGTCCATTACTTTTTAGGAATCCTAGTATATTACTGGATTTTGCTGGTTTAGGGGATCCACAAAAAGCATCGGAGTGAACTGTAAAACTTGATGCATGCTTTAAGCCTTCTTCTAGTATCTTTAGCCTCAGCTTGTACTTGTCCTGAAGTAAATTAATATTTTCCAAACATCAGCTGATTGATTGATTAAATGGGTGAAAATATTTAGAATTAATAAAAATGGAAGAAAAAACTTGCCTTGAGCTGTGCTTCTGCCTTAGCTGTTCTCTCTAATACGGCTAGCCTGTCTCTTAGCCGTTGCAGCTCTGCCTGCATATCCAGCAGATATGTCATCAGAAACAATAGAATTGCAAATGAACTCGATAAAGTTATCATTCTATTGTTTTGACATTTTACGTTTAAATTTTCAAAGTTGTTTCTGGTATCAAGAGAAAAAATTGATTTTTGGCTTGAAGCAAGGATTACATGTTAACAAGGAGTTTGCGAGAATTTGTAGTGAAAAGAAAAAGAAAAAGAAAAAAAGAAAAAAGCCAAAAACCTGTAGCAGCCTTCTCTCTTCCAGATATTGCTTGACAGGCATGACCTTGCTATTTTCATCCTTCCACTCGTTAGCTACTACAGTCGCTACTCGGTTTGCAGTAACTTTGGCTCTGGCTAGCTCCCTCTCAAGAATCCTTTTCTCCTCCTGAAAAGTGAATCGAAGTCAAGACCAGGTAACTAAATCTATGTGCTGCTTTTGGAAAATTGAAGAAATGCATGATATAATGTAAGCCTAGAACCTACATTTAGTTCAGAAATTTGTCGTTGATAGTCACGAATGGTATTGGCTGCAGCTCCACCAGCTAGAATAGCCTCTTCGAGCTCTAAAATGGTTTGGCTAAGCTTTTCAACCTCCAAAACCTTTTGGCGATTCGTTTTCTCCAGAATTCTGTTCTCTTCCTGTATTTGATACACATAAAATTAGCTCCTTTACTAGATCCTCGTTATTATTCGAAATGTAACCACCCATTTAAGAAATTATACATGGCAGATTTCTATCTGTCTCTTCAACTCATAGTTTTGGTTTTGAACTTCCTCAACTATTAAAGCCCTTTCTAGAGCACTTCTCAGGATCCGCTCTGCTTCAAGCAGAGCTGACTCTTTTGACTTGGTCAGCCGTTCCATTGCCTTCTTATCCTCCTGTAATACTGCAATCTGAAAAGGCAAAAGTAACAAGAACAATGCTTTAACTTTCAGTATATGCAAATAAATAAAACTCTTATGCTGAATCTTAAAATCAATCTTGTTTATACATAAACGTACCTCATTTTTATACATTTTAATCTCTGCCTCAAGAGGAGCAATGAAGGACTCAATAGGAAGGGAATCATTGTCCTTTTGATTTGCATGAACCCTTCTAAGAGTTGCTTCTGCAGCATATTGAGCGGCTAGTGCATCTTTTTTTTCATTTTCGAGTTTCTTGATTTCAAGATTCTACAAATGAATTAAATTTAGGACAATAATATATCATCTTAATTCCACAGGTCAATCACAATGGATCCTTTTTAATAAGATTTTAGTTAGTAATATAACAAACCTTATGCTCTAGAATATTTTCAGCGACTCTGAATTTCTCATCCAATTTGTTAACTTCACTGGTAAGCTGAAGAAACACAGTAATGTGATTGTTAAATATAATTTTTTTTTCCTTTCTGTTTTTCCTAATAACAGTTCAATTGTATGAAATACTCAATACTTAACTGCGTCAAATATTGTAATATAGAATTATTTACTAAAATGTGTCTAAAATTCTCAATACCTCTTCTATAGCCTTATCCTTTGAAACTTCAGTTGTTCTCAAAGCCTTAATTTCTGTCTGAGCAGCTCCCAACTCTCTGTCTTTCTCTGAAAGAATGATTAAAGTAATTAGCCATCATATGATATTTAAATGATAGTTCTTATTTTAAATTCCTTCATTCGGTTAAAATTTTATAATAATGGTCTCCTGCTCTTCATATTGCTTCTTCTGAATGCTATCTTGCTGTTGAATCCTAATAAGTTAGAGATAAAAAAAGGCTTGGTTTTCTTTTTTCTTTTGGGTACTGTACTAAAGTGTCGTACCAAAGACCAATTTTTTTTTTTTTTGTAAGATAGTAAAAGCATCTCCAATAGACTTTCTATATATATCAAACTATTTACTATAAAAAGTCTCTATTCTAACTTTAATTAATTAATATAGTTTACAAATTTCCAAACACTTTATTACATATAATAAGTAAAATGAATAGAAAAATATAGAGAGTTAATGCATTTGAGTAAAATATACTTGTAAAATAAAGAGTACAATTGGGAATATTCCAAGTCTACCTTTTGTATTCAAATAAAGCTTATCATTAATCCAAGATTATGATTCAAAAAGGAAAAAAAAAAATTCCTTCGTGGTCTAACTTAAAATTTCATTCCCTCTCAACAGGGTTTAATTTCATCTTAAAATCTTATTTAGCTGACCTTTGAATTAAAAAAAATACATACATACATATATATATATATATATATATATATATATATATATATATATATATATATATATATATATATATATATATATATATATATATATATATATATATATATATATATATATATATATATATATATTGTTTACGCCAAATTACCAATTCTTATTATGGAGATCAGCCTTCTATAAAAAGCCAAAGGCATCTTTCTTCTATTGAATGTCTTTTGAAGGACAAAACACATCATTTTCATCGACAATCCACTCTCTTTCCCAGTATTGAAATCAGGTATAATTGCCACTAGGCCACAACTATAAACATTAAAACCAGCTGTAACCACCAAAGTCACCTTCTTATAAGTATCATGTTCATGTTATATTAAATAACAAAAAAAAAACTCCAATAAATGGAATAAAAAATATGAATAAAATGTTTAATAATATATAAATAGCCCATTAATGATTTTGAGTAAGACAATTTTTATCAAACAGTACTGTAAAAAAGGAATTCGGACTCTACAAAGATCCTTCAATGTAATGCTTGGAGCTATATGGTCAAATATCTGTCTTAAAGCACAGAAAATTCAAGATTTTGAAACCCAAAATCTTCTATCTTTAAAGAAAAAATAAAAAAGAAGTTTCAAAATGATTTGAACACCAACGAAACCTATTGATGCAAATAATAATAATAAGCTACATTTTTTTTGTTTATATATTTGAAAGAAAGAGATTGTGTAATGCAGAAAAATGGAGAGAAGTGATAAAACCTTTGACAAGGTTGTGAAGACGGTTGAGCTCAAAGACAAGGGGGTCAGAGTGAGAAAGGGAGAGCTCTTCTCCTCCTCCTACAAGAAGCTGTTGTTCTTCATAACCCACCATTTTTTTGTTGATTGTTAAAAATGCTCCTTAACTGTTTGATGAAATGCCAAAATGAATAATATTAAACGCACACAAATAACAAAGCACAAGTTATGTGGGTTTTTATTAGACAAACAAACACAATTATAGAAAGGGTTTTGCGAGAGATAATAATATAAAGATAAGAGTCCATCCCTTTAAGAAATTGACCGCAAAGAGAGGAATTGGACGTTGGAGCTTCCCTTCTTCTCAAGCAAAGCCGGCCTAGTCGGCTTCTTTTCTATTTCATTTCATTCGACAACAACAGTTACTAATTAATTTTCTTTTTATTATTACTATTGTTATTATTATAAAAAAAAAATTGTTTTTTCAAAGTTTAATTTCCTTAACTAAATGATAAGCCAACAACATTATCTTTTTGTATAAATCTTGGATACTCTTAAGCTTCTATATGAAACTTCATATTTGGATAACTTAGTTTGAATTTGTGAAATATTTACCTAATTCGTGATAATAATATTTAGCGGTGGAGAGTCTTAAGAGAAATTATTAAGTGTAAATATGAAGATTGTTACATTTTATATTTTACAGTCTTAATCTGACAATAATATACTGCATAATATATTTCAGTTTCTATATGGTACCAACTATGTATTTTTTATTAATCGTTGAGGGGGTTATAGTTTAACTAGAAGTTTTACGTTTGAATTTTTAGTATGCAGCTGCTTTAAAACTCTTGAGAAAAAACTTTATTACCCTTTATGATCCCACTAGATATCTAATTCTTGGAGGAAAAAAAAATATTACAATCCATTTGAGATATGGAATTGCTTAACTAAATTGTAATATAAGTAAATAATATTACGTTTACTGCATATAATTTAGGTTGGGCTTATACATATGATTATTTAGAATTTAATAATCCCAAAAACTTAACTAATTCATGAGATAAATGTTATTAAAAAACCAAATCTCATATCTTTAGTAATCCTCATTTAGTAGGATTAGTAATCTCATTATATATGATATTTTATTTTTCAAAATAATTTCATTTTTTATTTCATTTATTATTCTATCCTACCAAACATATGATTACAAAAATAAGATTACTTAATATTGTAAATTAAAATTTTTGTACAAAACAAAGTTTAACATAGGTAATTTTGTAGCTTAACTAATTATAGGGTTCAAATTAATTTTAAAGATTACAAACCTGTCAATCCAAAACTTGTGTCTTTTTTTTTTCGCTAAAAAAAATTATGTATTATATGTTTGTATTCATATGAAATTCATATAAAAATTTTGAAGATGAGTATCATATAAATATAAAATAATAATAATAAAAATAATGGATGTAAATTGAATGTATTAAATAATTTTTTAAATTTAAAATTTTTAAATTCCTGTTTAACATTGATATATAGTAAAAATTTTTCATTTAAATAATAAATCATATGGCTTCTTAGTGAATAAAAAAATCATGAAATTGTAAATTTTCATTGATTTAATAAGGATTGGAATATAGTTTCAAATTGAGGTCAGCTCCTAATGAATAAAAATATTGGCTATTGGAGAATGGAGATGCACATCTTAAGGAGTACTGATGAAGTGTATTGGTTGGTGGGTGCCATTTATCTTAACCTTATTATATACAAATCCCAGAAACTAACCAACAACTAGAACTGACCAATTATGCAAGGGTATGTGTATAATACACCATTGGGTGTGGGCAAAATTAAAATAGGAGGATTAGTATTAGCTAAATTGGTAAGTTAATAAAGAATTATACTGAGTTCAATGTTTAAATATTTTCTTCTTATAGAATGCATTTTAAAAAGTTATTAAGGTAGTAGTTAATTTAATTATTAACCTGTTAAGAATATGATACTTGAGGGAAAAAAAATATGATAATTCATATATTCATCTTAAAAAACATACCTTAACTTATTTCAAATATAAAAATCAAAATCATTAGATATATACATATCTAGATATTTAATTTAATTTTTTTTTAAATATAATGTGTTACACAATAAAAATAACTCTCAATGTTTCAAAGGTTTTTTTTTTCTATCCATTTTAAAATTCAAATTGGAGATTCTTTATGGAAATACTTGCTTTTTGTAAGCATAAGGTAAATACAATTTTTTTTTAATTTTAATTTGGTAAGAGATATCCTCGAGCTATTTTGCGAGTTTATCAAAATTAATCTCCTCTTTAAACAAATTTAAGTTTACACTCCGTTTTTAATTTATGTTATTTAAGAATTAGCTTATTGGAATTAAAAATTGAACTTAGTGGCAAGTGAATGTAAAAGGATGGCCACCTCCATTGTGTATTCCACCATGTAATGAGCCCCTCTCATAGATTTAGAAAAATAATAATAATAATAATAAACTTAATCATGAGTACATTTCTTTAAACCAGCGCAGCCAACTCTCGAGTAAGTTGACCACCACTAAATGTATATACTGTCAAAAGTTATAATAATACATAAAATTAGGAAAAAAAAAATATCAATATTTTTTAACCGAAAAAAATAAATATATAAATTATACTAGTTAAATATCTTTTTATACATTGATTTGGGTGTATAAAAATAAGGATATACTCATGGTATGAACAAGAATTTTTCTCAACTATTGGGTTAAAAACTTTTTTTTTAATTGTAAAAAAGAAAAAGGAAAAGGAGGAAAATCTAAATTTATGAATATAACACATTGGTATATCACTGTGTTATTGTTGATGAGTGGGATAGATGGTAGGTTTCAGTTGATTCCAAGATTTTCTTAACCAATTGGGAAAAGAAAAATCAAAAGTTGAAAAGAAAGTAAAAGAAAAGGATACATTTTCTTGACTAACTTCGACTTCTCTCAAGATTTTTTTTTACCAAACAATGAATTTCTAGATTTTTTTTTACCAAGCAATACATCTCCAGATTTCTTTTTAATCACCAAGCAATAACATGTTTTTCAAACATAACTTTTTAGACCCATTAATGCATTTTAGGTGGATTCTAAACCCAATTATTAACATTAACTATTCAAGATTTTTTTGCCTTTTTATTAATGTCAGTTTAGCAATGGATATTGTAGAGAAGATACTTGTGAATATTTTTTGATCTTTTTGTGTTGTTGTGATATGTTAAGTTATCCTAATCATCATTAAATTTTCACTGATTTTTAAAGAGGTAATAAAATTTTAATTTGTCACAATTTGATCATAAAATTTCTTAATTTTTGCATGTGTTATTTTTGTTAAATATGTTAAGATGACATTATATATATATATGAACATTGGCATTAACGAGTTAATCGTTTCATTTTCAAAATAGCATATTAACCATAGTATGATGCAATTATTTTTGTGTTACAAATGAGTTAATATGATATATATGAATATGAATACGATAACTTTTAATTCAAATTTATTAATTTCATGTTGAGTTTGTGTCTTATTGAATACTATTAATTACTCTAATAGGATCTAAAATCAAATTTGAAACATAAATTTTTATAACAAAAATAGAAAATTAGGTTTCTTAAACTTGTTTTTTTATACCTCATTTTAGTATTGCATTTGTATTATAATGTAACTTTTTTTTTTTTTTTTTATACTGGAAAATTTTTGCTAAAATCTAAAAGAAAATAGGCATATATAATTATAGATAAAATTAAAAATACCAAATCTAATATATATATATATATATATAAAAAGCAGACTTCAAATATTTTAGAATTTGACATGTAGTATATATTTGCCATGTGTTTGCTTTTTATTGGTACACGTGGCAAGAATTAATTAATTAATAATATTAATATTTATTAATAATTAACTTTTATTATGATAAATTAATATTAAAACTAAAATAAATATAATTATGGTCATTATAAATTGAGTTAATATATGAAATATTAAATCAATATATTTAAGGCTATGAAAAAAAAAATTGCTTTACTAAAATCATATATATATATATATATATATATATATATATATATATATAAAGCAAGTTTAGAATTTGTTAGTTTTAGCCACATGGCATGTATTTGCCATGTGTATATATTTTATTGGTGCTATATAAAATAAGTCTTAAAAATAATTAATATTATTTAACGGAATTTGTAACTTAAATCATTATGACAATTAAATATATTATAAATATAATTATGATATATAACCTAAATAAAATTAAAAATTTTTAATTTTATCATAATTTAAAAGAATATGTTACATAAATTATCAATTTAAAACATATATATATATATATATATATATATATATATATATATATATATATATATATATATATATATATATATATATATATATATAATTTAGGTTACAAATCTCATTAATTAATAATAGTTGTATTAATTGAAAAATAAAATTAAAATTTTGTAGGTTACAACTCATAATTATGTATATTTTTAATATATGTAGTAGTCATAATGATTATTAAAATTATTTATGAGTTATTTAAAACATATATAGATATATATATATATATATATATATATATATATATATATATATATATATATATATATATATATATATATATATATATATTATACTTTTACGAATATTAAAATATTAATAGTAAAATGTGTATTTATATTAAAAAAATTAAAATATTATTACAAAATGTATCATTAAAATAATAATTTTCAATTAAATATTTTGATGTTTAGTTATATTTATTTATTTTTATATTTATGTAAATTTTCTTTTTAATGCTTCTTAATTTTTTTAAATATATTAGTAAAATTGATAAAAAAAATTATATTATATAGTACAATATTATAATATTCATCTCATATTTCATTTTATTTATTTCATATTTCAAATTAGAATATTATTTTTTTGGTAGATTAATTAGAATTAAGTATACCATTTTTTTTATTTTATTAAATGAGACTATTGATTATTTTACTTATATTTATAATTTTTTAATTATAAAATTGAAGTATTTAAAATTAAAATTTATAATTAATTTAATAAAATAATATATTAAAAATATTAAATAGCCACGTGCAAAACATATGCATTATTATAATATATAGAGTAATGTGCCATAATCATAATAAAATGAATGCAAATTTCAGTTACCAACAAAAATCAGCTGATGACAGACAAACTTTACTCTCTGTGGATATTTTTGTTACTAAGCAATAATTTTTTTTTTTTAATTTTTAAAGATCTGTTTAGATACCATTAATTAATTTTAGGTGGATCCTATTTGAATCAGTATATGCAATTATTTACGTTAACTATTCAAGATTTTTTTGTCTTGGATTTTTAATGTGAGTTTGGCAACAGATTTGAGAAAAGATACTTATGAAGATTTTTATGATTTTTTTTTTTTGCGTCATTGTTAAAATAATAATTAAAATTTGCATTGATTTTTATTTTGACAATTTTTAAGAGACCAAATATGCGAAATATCATTAGATATTGCACAAGACACAATATCTATAAGATAAAAGTATTATCACCATATATATCCGATGAACTTTTGGTCTACTGCTAATTGATAAAACTAAAATAGATGTTAGAGGGGTCGTAAATTCGATTCTCAAAATTATTTTCTATTCATATTGAATAGTAATATTCTATATAATTATCAATTTAAAAATTAACTTGCACATATATAATATTTCTTTGGAGGAAATAAAAAAATTAAAAAAAAATAAAAAGCAAATAAATTTCAGTTACTGTGTGTGGTATTTTTTTTAAACAATAAACACATATGAGTTAAAAGTATGATACACTTTTTCACTCTTTATGGTGTTTTGTTGCCAAGCAATGAAAAGTTTGTAAAATATAGTAGTTTTTTTAGACACCATTAATTCATTTTAGGTGGATCCTATTTAATTCAGTAGATGCAATTGTTAACATTAATTACTCAAGATTTTTCTTCTTAGATTTCTAATGTAAGTTTGGCAACAGATTTGAGAAAAGATATTTGGCAACAGATTTGAGAAAAGATACTTATGCAAATTTTTATGATTTTCTTTTCAAATTATCAAATAGTTAATTGAAATTTACATTGACTTTTATTTTGATAATAATTTTTTCCACCATTCATATGAGACCAAATAGTGAAATATCACTGTAATTACACAATAGAGATTATTCCTTATTTTTTTTAATATTCTTATTAAATTAGTAGTAATTTCTACCAATATAACAGAAAGGGGAAAATCCAAAACCCTTCATTCTCCACTTTCCATATTCTTAAAGAAATGAATTGATAAGTGATAAAATATTACTACAGTTCATTACATCTATCTCAAATGAAACCCATTGAGGTCGATGACTTCTCTCAACTAAGAACTTAATTATACCCCACTAGGTCCAAAGCCTTTGGCCCATTTGCAACTCCTTTCCTAGTAAAAAAATCATGAACTCTTTATCTATCCTCAGTCTCTCTATACTAGCAGAGATTATATTCTAAACACAACGCTGCTCGCACTAAGTAAAGTGTGCGAGAGCACACTTTGCCAAGAACGGATTTGCTTAGAGGTGGTATACATTGCTCTAACATCTCTAAGGTCACGCTATTTGGATTATTCCAACACAATCTAATAAGTAGTGTATAGTGCTCAATAGTGGACCAGATGTCTACACCTATCCATACAAGGATGCCAATGCACAGAGGATAAAAAATCAATTCCATCTTCAACCTAAGGTAGCCAAAGCATTATACACTCTCACTTCCATTCTTTCTCTCCAATATATTGGTAAGAGAGAATGGATATTTCTTCTCTTTGATTGCTGTGTTAACCATTTCAATATTGATTTGAGCATCAGAGAGTTACTTCAATACTAATTTAAGCATCAAAAAATCTTCGCCAAGCAACAAGTCTGGCTTCCTTTAACATCGTTCTTTGTCTTATAGGCCTAGAGAAGTGCAATTAGTAAAACCCAACATCAAGAAGTCCAACTTACTATTCATCTTCTTTGATCTTAAATTGATCATGAGTATTTCAATTACACATATTCATGAATTAGATTGTGAACATCAATTTGTTAAGAAAATTGAGAGTTGGATAGATGGAGTTTATAAAAAATTTAATAATTTTTTAAATACAGATCTAACCCATGAATACGCATAATATCAATTAGGCTATCCCAATGATAATATTTTTACTAAATTCCTTGTTAGTATGGTACTCAGCACTAAAAGTTTAATACATTAATAAATTTTTTATTCCATGATATTAGAATGATTTTTAAAACTATAAAATGATAAATTTAAATGTTAATCAAAATCAAATTAATTTTTTTTTAATAACAAAATCAAATTAACTTAAAAATTAAAAATCTAATTTGCCGAGATGATACAATGCATTATCAGTTACAAATGTAAATACAAGTACACAACCTCAAATTTAGTAAGAAATAAATTCAAAACTTCACTTATAAAAATAGGGTTCAAACGGGCTTGTTGATCATACAATCCCAATCTTAACCATTTGGATTAGGTCTCATTGTGTTACACTATTCCTTTTTAATTAAGAAATACTTATTGTGTGCACACAAATGATTAATATGATAGAAATTCGTGATAAATATGTAAATATTTTTATTGCAAAATAAATAAATAAATAAACATCTATTTTTGATCAATAATATTCATATATTGATTGGGTATGAGATGAAGATATCAATTTATGCAAGAATTTTTTCCTTTCAATATTATAATTAGATAGTAATCCTTACGCTGCGACGGATGGATTTAACGTGAATAAATTTAGCATAAAGAAATGTTTGGTCTTATTACTGTTGTTGGATTTTGATTTTTGTTTCTTAAGTATCAAAATCAAAATTATTATTAAGATATATTTATTTTTTATTTAATATTTGAAAACAGAAAAACATATTATCAGTTCCTTCAAAAAAAAAAACATATTATCACGCACAATATAAATAAATAAAATATTTAAAATATTTAAAAAGATGCAATATGTTGTTAATTTTTTAAATATTTGATCTATAGTTCACCCTAATTAGCATATAGTTTGAAATGAACCCCCCAAATCCAACCTGCCAGATCCTACGATATAATTTATAAATAATAAATATTTTAAAATAAATTTAGAGTATTTTTCAAAAAAATTATTATGATATTTCAAAAAGTTTTGCTTCTTATAACAAATTATTTTTATCATTATATACTTGAATCGAATTCTATTTATTTATTTTTCTCTTTTTTTTTTTGAAAATGAGTGCTATTTAAGGGAAAATTCATAGATAAAAGATAAATAATAAGTTTTTGACGATGTTAGAGGCATATTAAAAATTAAATAAAAAATTTGATTGAAGAACTTATTTGCATATATTAAAAAAAAAATTGGCTTGATAATTAAGCTATTAGATTATATTTAAGAGTTAAAGTAAATTATTTTAAATATTTATAATTATATATCATAATTAATCTTATTTAAATTTTTGTGAAATTATATATGAAAATTATATTTTCAAAATATTTAAAAAAAAAAAACAATATATATAGTTGTTGATATAACTGACTCAAAACCCACATTTCAACTTAATCTGACTTGAAATTTTCTTTTGGATCAACCAACACATAACCTGATCTACAAGCAACTCAAAATGACTCAATCCTAATTTGCCAAAAAAACAAAAATCAAAATGATCTAAATTTAAAATAAACTAGCTCGATACAAAACATCTTATTCGAACCATTTGCCATCTCTACTTGTATCTTATGCGTAAATAATTTCATTTCAACAAATTAAATTTCAATAACCTAATTGATAACCAAAAGTGAAATTTTATAACCGCAATAAAAATTACTTCATTTGATTAGTAGCTCAATTAGTTCAATAATCGAGGAATACTTGCCCCCATGGGCCACAGGACAAGAGAGCACACAAATTAGATTGGTCTGGTTCGGATCAATTATTACTTTGAATTTGAGTCATTTATTTATGTACCATATGCTTTTAGTAGGCTCATGTTGCATATGTTACCCATCAAGTTGAGGTATATAAAAAATTTCACATCATATTTAAGAAAATAACGAGGATAAAAATCGCTATAAAATTTAGTAATTAGTAAAATAATTTATCCACATAATTAATCAAATTATATCGATGGAAAGCTGTTGTTTTGGAGTAATCTAATTGCTTAAGCGATAAACGTTGCTTAAACCTTGCATTTTCCGAGTTAGTGGAAGTCACTCAAAAGAGGTTTTGAACTAAAACAAAGAAAATGAGGTATAAATGACTTACACATGAAAGAGACCAACTAAAGTGGCTTAAAAGAATAAACATATATAAAATGAACATGTATATATATATATATATCTTCATCTTTGCTTGTAAGGACATATAATTATACACATGAAGCTCCAGCTGTTATTTGACACTTAGCGTCCAAATGGCAATTTTTATGACACATTAAACTTAGTATTTTCATTAGATGACAAAGGGATGACTCCATCACCAACACCCAAATGAGCTTTAAAAAATTAAGAGAAATCTTGTATAGAAACAGAACATTCAATTAGGTTTTTGATTAAGATAGAGATATTGGGGTTTAATTTCTTTGTTAATTATAACTTGGTTGAATTATTTCGCTAATGATGGTTTTAGATAGTGATGTTAAAAAGAGGAATCAAGCTATGCTTTGAGGAGGTTCTTTCTGAAATGTGTATTCCTGATTGGTTTGATTAATTAGGTAAATAATTATATAATTTATTATTTTATTATTTATATGGCATATTTATAATCAAAATATGATTTTATTATTATTATTATTATTATTATTATTATATATCTTGAGTACACCAACAGTTGGTAACAATTGTTGTCTTCTAACAGGAATAAAGGAGGAAACAAGCATGTCTCGGAAAAAACCATCCACAATATCTATTGAGTTTCTGAATTGTAAGGTAAACGACCAAAAAAAAAAAAAAAAAAAAAAAAAAAACCTTTAAATTGTATATATATATTTCTAATCTAGCCACCAAAAATTGATTTGATATAAATGAATTATTAAATTTTTATTTTTATTCTAATAAGATATGAATTTAAATTTCTTGATGATAAACTCGTCGGGATGATGATACAATTGTTTAATTAGGTATTTTAAATTTTAAATAATATATATAGAATCCATATTTATACAAAATTTCAATTTTTCTATCTATTTGATTTGAGTAATAGTGATACTCACTGGGATATGTTAACTGAAAAATTTTATGATTTTTATGTATGTAGACCTCAAGTATGCGTATAGAAACAAAATTGATATTCTAGATAATTACATTATTTAGCTGAGTTCATTATCAGAAAAATTTAAAATGATACCTTATTGCAAGAAAAATTAAAATTTAGTGATTTGTTTACATAAAATTAGTCTTTACTGGTCAAATTAAAAATAAATGCAAAATTTAATGACTTTTGTTTTCATTTTCCCCTGAATTTTAATTATTTCATTTCATATATTCTCAAAATTTTATAATTTTTTCATAGTAAAAGATTTAAAATTATTAAAACATAACACTGCTTAATAACATAACTTGAAAAGTTTTTAGGAGCCAATAAATCCATTTCAATAGTTTTAACAAAATTTTATTATGAACAAATAGTATATTTTTATTACCTAATTTCATATGAATTTCATTTTTGCTATTAATGAAGTTCTCGGCTAAAAAAAAGAGAAAGAAAGAGAAGGGGAAAGTTTGAGTATTTAATACCGTGTGAATCAAACTTAAAGAAGTAAATATAAATGATCTTTTGGTTCAGTGTTACTATAGTTATTTTTAGAACTTAAAGGTCTAAAAGTTTGGCTGGAGTCAAATTTATCAAAAAAAATTTAACAATTTAATAGAAAAGCACAAAAAATTCAGTAGCTGAGGATAGATTTTTAATTTTTCTTCATTTTAGCTGGTTTATGTGATGGATGCAAGGGCACTTTCTAAATTAACAAGCACAAGTTGGGCTTGGCTTTGTGTTATTTTTCAAGCGGTCACTGATGCATGGGCTTTTGAAATATTACACATATTATAATAATGCAAACTTTTGCAACCTATAATCAGGGTTCAGGTATGTAATTATCCAACTGAGTACAGTTAATATAATAGAGTTATTATGATATTAAAATTTTGTTATAATATTTATATTATTAAAATAATATCCAAAATTTTTTATAGTTAGAAACTAATTTATTGAAGTTTATATATCATAGAGATTAAGTTCATCTATTATAAAGAATAGATTCAGAAGATATAAAACATAAATTTATCACTTTTAAAAAATATATTTTATTCTCTTACTAGTATAACGGGTAAATCTATAATTTACAAATGATGAACTTATACCATATAATTGATGAATTTATAAGTAATACTTAATGAATATATTGCTTATATTGTTTTGAATTCTACTCGATTAAAATAACATAGTAAGTTTTTAATTAATAAAAAAAATAGTTAATTTAATATTGATCTATAATCATGAATCTGTCAGTAAAAAATAATAAATTTGCATGTGATATATGATGAACCTAAACGTTATAACTAATGAATCTGATAATTATATGTGATGAATCTAAATTTTAAATTTAATAAATCTTATAATTATATGTGAAATATTAAATAATAAAAATTATAAATATAAGAAATGAATAAAATTAAATTATAAAATAATTAAATTATAAATCTTACAGTAAAAAATAATGAATACGCATGTGATATATGATGAACTTAAACGTTATATCTAATGAAGCTAATAGTTATATATGATGAACCTAAACTTTAAATTTAATAAATCTCATAATTATATGTGAAATATTAAAGAATAAAAAAAAATAAATATGAAGAATGAACAAAATTAAATTATAAAATAATTAAATCATGAATCTGATAGTAAAAGATAATAAATTTGCATGTGATATATGATGAATCTAAACGTTATATTTAATAAACCTGATAGTTATATGTGATGAATCTAAACTTTAAATATAATAAATCTGATAATTTAAAGTTTAATATGAATTTATAGTTTACAAATGATGAACTTACACTATATATTTAATAAATTCATAAGTAATACTTAATGAACATATCGCTTATAAGTGGAGAACATGATTATTATATAAATTATATTTGAGAGTGAATTTTTAATGAATTTGTTATTATTTAAAAAAAGATTTGATTTTTGAAAATTCATTATCATAAAAAAGATAAATATGATATTTATCTTTTTGTTAAATTATCTTTAAAAACCATTTAAAAAAATTACCCATAAAAATGTTAAAATTTATAAATAAAAATTACGTTGAAAAATTAATGGTATTAAAATTAATTATCATTATAATAATCAAATAAAAAAAATCCGACCATTAATATAATCTTTTTCTTATAAAAATTAATATAAATTTAATTAGAATAATTATTATGATTGTTATTTTAAAAAATGATTTTTGAAAATTCATTGTTATAAAAAAGATAAAGATGATATTTTATAAAAGTGTAAAAATTTCCTTAAAAATCATTTAAAAAATTACCTATAAAAATATTCAAATTTATAAACAAAAATTACATTTAAAAATTAATGATATTAAATAATTATTTTAAGAATCAAATAAAAAAGTTCAACCATTAATGTAATTTTTTCAATATTTTTTATATTAAAAAGCAAAAAGAAAAAAGAAAAAAAAAGAATAAATAAAATTAGAGAAAAAAGCAAAGAACAAATGGAAAAAGAAAAAAAATGAGAGTTTTTAATGATTTGTGCGGATCAAACCTTGAACTTTCAAATACTAAAGCTAATGTATTAACTAATTGAGCTAACCTGCCAATACATTATTTTTACTACATATATAATATTTTTACTCCATATATAATACTTAATATATCCATGGTTCCGGATCTATGATACTACATAGTCCCGGTTCTATGGTATAAATTGCCAATATAATGTATTATTTCAATGTTTAAATTCAACTTGATGTGATAATCAAATTGTTTGTATTAAAATTTCATGTTAATTTATTTACTAATCTTAAATAAATTCAAACAAATTTTGAATTTGATTTCAAATTAAATATATAATTATTATATTAAATCTGTAGACAGGTGAGTATATTCATAAATGAGTATTATAATATATACAATCTAATATGACATTTGTTTTATTTGAGATTCCAATGTAATTGAAATAATAAAATTTAAATATATTGCCACCGGATTTTTTTTTTTTTGAAGGGAATTTAAGCAACTTTTATTGACTGGAAAGTTGAACATCATGCAAAAAACCTCATGGGCATGCGCAGGAGTAGTGTTAAGCCATAACGCTGGCCTAGAACTTCTTTTTGCTTCCGCTGCCAGTGCATGGGCTACTCTCTTTGCATCTCTTTTAATTACTGAAATAAAATCATAGTTTGCCGATAAAATTTGTCAACAAAAATAATTTTATTGATAAATTTACTAAGTTACCGATGGAATATTGATGACTCATGAATTTTTTTTTTCCTTTTTTTTTGTTGTAATTATCGATAGATTACCAACGGTTTACTAACAAAAATTTACCAATAGTCAAGTTTTGTCACTAAATAAGGTGAAATAAATTAGAGACAATTTACTAACAAAATTTTCAGTCGGCAAATTTACCAATAAAATATTTGATCGATAAATTAGAGAGCAACATTTTCTTTAATTTACTTATTGTTAATATATTTGTATATATGTTAGGTTCTTAATTAAGGCTTGATTATAGGTTTCTAATTAGGCTATTTTTTCCTTTTTCTTTCACACTTTTTGGGTGTACAAAGAGGTGTCATTTCATTGTATCAAATACACAATAATAAATAATTCTTCATCGTATTATATTTCTTCTTTATTTTAAGTTGGTATCAGAGCCAACCTTTAAAATGTTGATTTAATCATAGGGATCTGTGTCATATGTTTTCTCTCTTTAAAAGTTGGCCAGCTAGTCCAGTTCAATTTTGGTTGGTTTTTCCACAACCTAGTCTAGTTCCTAGGGTTTTTCACGCTCCTAAATTCATTTTTGAGGTCATTTTTTTTTAGTTTAGCCTCTATCTACAATTTCATATTTGGGCATTCAATTTTTTCACACTATTTTTATTTATTACTATTATGACTGCCTCTGATAATTCTCATTTTGTAACCCATCTTATTACTGTGATTTTTTGTGGTTAAAATTATGGGCTTAAGAGATGTGTAATTTTATGAAAGGGAGACTTTTTTGGCATATTGTTACTGGTGAAATTACCAAACCTCTAAATAGGATGATGAAATAGAAATTAAGTTTATTGAAAGGTTGGATCAATGGGATAGCAAAAATCATCATATTTTAACTTGGTTTCAGAATACTTGTCAACTAAATATTAAGTTGGAATTTTGCCTTTTTGACTGTGTTAAGAATGTTTGAGATTTTTTACAGACACGTTATGTAGTTTCTGATGACGTTCATCAATCTAGCTTTATCATTGACTTCATTATATGCATCAATAGCCTTATCAGATTATTCATAGTTATATTTCTGAGTTATAGTTCTATGGGATCAATTGGCAGCCTGTGATCCTGTTTGGCCTGATATAGCCTCTGCAGCCATCTATATTGCTCTTCGAGATCGCTAGTGTGTGTGGCATTTACTTATGACTCTTCGTACCACGTTTGAGTTTATTTATGCTGTTGTTCCTCACCGCAGTCCACTCTCTAAACTTGACACAGTCATTCGAGAAGTACTTTCTGAGAAAACTCGACTTAATAGTCTCCGTGTTGAGCGATCTCTCCCTTCTACAGATGTGGTTCTTGCTGCTTCTTCAGCTGTTGCTATCACCTCTTCTTCATCTAAAGGATCTTGCAGATATTGCAAACAAAAAAGACATCTTATTTTTGCTTATCCAAAACTTGAAGCTAAACCGAAGAACTTCGGCCAAGGTAAATCGACCAAATCTCATAATCAGTCTCGGTCCTTGAGTACTTCTACTGCTACTGCTACCACTGAGGGTTCTACTTTTGAGGATACTTGTCCTCATTTTTCCTTGAAAGGTATTCAAGCTATTCTTCAATAGATCCAATCTACCTCTGGTACTCCTCTTTCGCCTATCCTCTTTGTCACTCTAGGTTCTTTGACTCTGCCTGTTGCAATCATATGACCTCTGACACTAAATTATTTAGTTCTATCTCCACTCTAACTCATACATTGATTGTCTATACTATTGAAAATTCCATCTTGCATATTAAATGTATAGGCATTATTTCAAATTCCCACTTGTCATTATCTAGTACTTCTTATGTGCCCAAGCTACCTCTTTATCTTATTTCTGTTAGTCAGTTATGTGAATTTGGTGTTAATATAACCTTTTCAAGTCATGGTTGTACTATGCAGGATTTACAGATGGGCAAGATTCTTGGGACAGGCCATAAGGTTGGTCGACTATTTGAGCTTATTTCTCTCTAACTACCCTCTCAAATTGTTGTGACAATCACCTCTAGCATTTGGCTATTGCATTTTGGTCATATTTCTCCTTCTAGATTAGGCTTTTCGATTTCTAGTGAATGTTTAGGATCTGTTAGAAATAATCACTTTAATTATGTTTCCTGTCAACTTTCGAAACATCATACTTTACCATTTAATATTAGTGACTCTGTTTCTTCTGCACCATTTGATCTTATTCATTATGATATTTAGGGACCTACCCCTCATGTTACCATGGGTGATTCTAGATATTTTATTATATTTGTTGATAATTATTCTAGGTATACATGAATTTATTTTATGAAAAATTGATCTGAGTTACCTCACATACGTATTTAATTTGCTATAATCATTAAAACTCAAATTTCTCTCAATATTAAAGTTTTTCATACAAATAATGCTGTGGAATATTGAGACACTAAACTCTGTTAATTTTTTGCCTTTCATGGTACTTTTGTTCAACATTCATGTCCTAGTACTTCACAATAGAATGGTCATACAGAACATAAACATAGGCATATTTTGGATATTATTTAGTCTCTTATTGTGTTGTCTTTATGTCCTGAGATTTTCTAGGATGAAGCCGCTTTTATAGTATTTTATACAATTAATCATATCTCTTCTCCTGTCATCAATGATATTTCTCCTTATGAGTGTCTCTATGGCCATTGTCCCGAGTATCATAGTATTCGAGTTTTTGGATCTGCTTGTTTTGTTCATCTTCAGTCATATGAGTATACTAAATTAGAATCTAGAGTTTGATTGTGTTGTTTCTTGGGATATGGCATTGAACATAAGAGTTATCGATGTTGGGATACGTTGTCTCAGCATCTTCATATTTCTTGTCATGTCACATTTTGGGAACACAAGATGTTTTCTTCCATATTTGCCTTCAAAGTCACATCATCTTCTACATTCTTTACTGATATACCATCACTTTATTTCCTGATGATTCTTCTACAGGTTTAATTGGGTCAAACAGCTCAGATCTCCCTTAACCTATGCCTGATGATCTTCCTTCTATGGATCCTTAACCTTTTTCATCTACTATTTAGCCCTTTTTTGATCCTCCACTTCCTCATTCCTCTCATGTAAGTTAACCTAACATCACTCTTCGTGATTATCATTGTTATTCTACCATTGTTTCTCTTTCTGAACCTCACACTTATCATGAGGCTAGTACTAGCCCTTTATGGTAGCAAGCAATGGCAAAAGTACTCAATGCACTTACTTCCACACATACATGGGATTTGGTTGATTTACCTTCGGATAAATTTATGGTGGGTTGTAAATGGGTCTATAAAATCAAGACTAAGGTTGATGGTTTTATAGAATAATATAAGGCTTGACTTATAGTTAAGGGATTCATCTAAGAATATAGGATTGATTATAAGGACACTTTTGCTCTAGTAGCTTGCATCACTTTTGTCTGTACCCTCCTTGCCATTGCTACTATTAAGCATTGGACTTTATTTTAGATGGATGTTTAAAATGCCTTCTTGAATGGGGATCTCAATGAAGAAGTCTACATGCAACCTTTATTTTGGTTATAATCATCCACTAAATAAAGTATGTCTTCTTCGCAAGGCGTTGTATGGACTTAAACAACCTCTATGTGATTGGTTTGCCAAATTTAGTTCAACCATTTATTAGTTTGGCTTCCAATCCAATCCTCATTATCATGCTCTATTTTTTTGAAAGACTAAGTAGGGTATTATTTTGTTATTACTGTATATTGATGACATGATTATTACTAGTGATGACACTCAAGGTATCTATGATCTTAAAACCTTTCTTAGCAGCTAATTCAAAACGGAGGATCTTAGAAACTTGTGTAATTTCTTGGGTCTAGAGGTTACTTTTAATTCCATAGGATATTATTTATCTCAAGCGAAGTACATTACTGATCTTATCTCTCATGCAGGTTTTACCAATGATAAGATTGTCTACACTCCCATTAAGGTGAATGCTCATTTTTCTGCTTCTAATGGTTCTTCTCTTCTTGATTGTACTTTGTATCATCAACTTATTGGTAGTTTTATCTATCTTACTGTTATTGGACTTGACATCACTTATGCGGCTCATGTTCTTAGTCAATACATGACAGCTCCTCGCATAACTTATTATGCTGCTGCTCTTTGTATTCTTCGTTACATCAAGGGTACCTTGTTTCATGGTCTTCATTATTCTAGCTCCTCCTTTCTTCAATTACAAGGATATTCTGATGCTGATTGGGCTAGTAATCCTACATATCGATGATCTACTACTGGTTATTGCTTCTTACGTGGCACTTCACTTATCTCTTGGCATAGTAAGAAGCAAATTGTTGTCTCTTACTCTAGTACAAAAGCTAAATATCGAGTTCTTGCTAATACTACTTTTGAACTTCTATGGCTTCGCTGGTTTCTTCATAGTTTATGCATTTCATTTTTCACCTGTTACTCCTCTTTATTGTGATAATTGTAGTGCTATGTAGATTGGTCATAATGATGTTTTCATGAACGCATGAAACATATTGAGATTGATTGCCACTATGTGCATTATCATGTTCAACATAATATAGTTCATTCTGCAATTTCGGGAGACTCTGAACTCTGATTGAGACCCCGTCTATTCTAAGAGATAGATAAAAATCCTATGGATCCACTGCTTTAAATGGAACTAAATTGCTAGTTAAAACAAACCAGTTATGACGAAACCACATGATCTGGAGTTGCGAATTAAAGAAAACCAAAAGGTGTCATTATGATGGGGGCCCACCTTTCACCTATATATACCCCTCTTCCTTTCTCATTTTCATAACTTCATTCTTTTTCTTCATCTCTCTTTCTTGATTTCATTTTTATTCTCTCTCTCTCTTTTCATTTTTTTTATTCTCTCTCTTTTTTTCTTCAACTATCTCTATGGAAACTCACTACCACCCAGTAATAGGTGATCAGGATCCAGAGATATTGCTAAAAGAGTCGAATTACCATATCAGTTACATTGGATCTCTTTAGGTGTGCTCTATTCCTACATTTTTGGTTAGTCTAAAAATTATTATTATTATTTTTTCTCATTTTTTTTACCATAAAAATAACATGATACATTAAAAATTTCAAAGGGTATAGTTAAGGCCTAGGGCAGGTAGAAGTGTCATGGAGCTAGTCTGCCTTTATTTAGGGAATCAAGAGGCTATCTGTCAACTTCTCAAGCCATCTGGCTTGCTCAGGTGGCTAGAGCTAGATATCAAATAGCCTTTCAACACCATCATAGTCAGGTCATTGGTAGAGCGCTGGTAGGATACTACAAATACATTCCACCTTTTGTGCGGTGAGATGACAGTCACTCCTCTTGAGTGGAGCATGCTTATAGGTATGCATTTCAAATATTGTCCTATCGAGTTTTACTCTTCATAGACTGAGCACTCTCCCACAAAGATAACTGCTTTGATTGGTGCTGACCCACCCTATGGGAATCCCAATGTCCTACATTCCTAGCTTTATCAGGTATTGATGACCATGGGTCAGACTCTAAGTTAGTATGATATTGATAAGGGTGCTAGGCAATGTGCCTTGATTATCTTGAGTTATACTTTTCTGCATAATAGCAAAGATAGCATTAACCTGAGTGTCCTGCACTCATTGGTGAACTTGGATGAGATCAGCAAGTTTGACTGGGGAGTTGCTGCCTTTTGTGCTATGTACTAGGAGTTATGCAGCATTTCCCATGGGACACTTAGTAGCCATAGTGGTACCTTTATTGTGATCAAGGCCAGTATTATACTCTATCATCCAGTTTTTTGATCTCTGTCTAGTGATTGATAAAATTTATTTCTTGCAGTACTGGGCTTATGAACACTTTCCGATGCTAGCTCCTCCACTGAAAGAGTTCACTACTATTAACCCACCCTATAGACACCTTTGGAGAGTGTCCAATAGAGATATGTACATGGCATCGTCCTTTATGAATTGTAGAAGGACTTTTGCTACCTTGATTGTAGACCAGGTATTCTTTCAGTGAACTTGACTTGGATTTTACCTTTTACCTTCCACTGCTTATTTTGTGGTTTGTTTACAGGTGAGATGGACGTCATTTGAGAGATTGGCAGCGTGGATACCTGACCAAATCAAGCTTAGTTTGAACTTATCCTCTTGTTGCCTCTTGCTTTATTGTGAGTCTTTGAGGATGTTATACCTGGGAGAGAGGGTGAGGGCATAGATTACATGAGAGAGGGTTGTGCTGCAGCCTCCTCCTATAGATATGAGATATGATCTAGTTATCCTGAGAGAGGATACTTAGGTTGCAGGGGTCTTTTGCCAGGATTATATCTTACTTGATGCTAACTATGATGAGTTTTGCGAGACTTTCTTCATGTGGGGCACACCTCCAGTGGATGGATTATGGAGGTCGACACGTTGGGGATCTAGCTCAGGCACTTCCTGAGGGCCCCCTTCTAGAGCTGGAAGTTTCGGTAGTACTACCCCTGTTGGCAGTAAAGATGCTAGGGTTGGACCTTCAGGATTTATGGCTGGTCCTTTAGGTTTTGTGGCTAGACCTTTCGGGGCTAGTGGCTTAGCTCTAACTTCATATGCTTCAGTGGGAGGTTCGACTGATCTGTTTCCCCTGCCTGCTGGTCTTATCTATTTACCAGCTCATCTTAACTATGTTTCTTATGATGGCTGATCATAGGGCTATGATCTTCCTGATGAGTGACTAGCATTCTTCCCACCATTCCTGGGAACATTACAGAGGTAAGATTTTGTATAGCTTGTACTTTAACCTTTGTTTGCTTAGTAATGACTCTTATGTTTGCTTTCTCTTTTCAGATCCCTACAGAGTTTACCCATTATCATTATGATCTCTTGGACTGGTATACATTTGCCTTGAGTACCCTTCTGCATGATATGGATGAGATGGTGGAGGAGTGTGAGGAGGAGCCTAGGCGTGGACGCCACAGACCAAGGCATGGTCGTTAGTGACCTATTACATTAGCTATGTATGTCATGTATGCATGTACTAAGGACAATGCACTCTTTATGTTTATGCAGTATTTTGGATGTATGCATGATATCTATGACTTATGGATGCTTTGGATGGATGATATGGATGTACTACATGCAAATTTTTGACTTAGTAGGACTTCCATCGTGTTGTTCCTTATGCTTTTCTCTCATTTTACCTTTTTTTTTTTGTCAACTCTGCACTGGTTTTGACATGAAAATGAATTTTTTTGAGGCCTAAAACTATGCAAAATTTTCGAGAACTATTGTCAAAATCTGTTGAAGGACAGGGTGGCACAAGGCGGCACAGGGTGGCACAGGGTGGAGAGAATCAATTTAGGAAAATATGGGGTAAGTTCTATGCCTACTATGAGAGGCATAAAGATTGATTGGGATTTTTTGTGCACATGCATGCATTTTTAAGATCTAGTTGCCCTTGTCTTCAGATTTGGGGCATCTATGGAGGAGATGTGTCCTACTTTTGAGAAATTTTCGATATTGCTTGGATCTGATCCTAAGATTATACTAGCTACTCTTGTTGAGAAAGTAGGATATTTTAATTCTTTTAGGAGACTTTTTGACTTGAGTGTGGAAGTTACTTGTCCCATGGTAGTGGAGGATTGGGTAGATCTAACTGTTGTGATTGCAGAATTCCATGATACTAAGGATTATGAGGATGATGGGTGGTTTCATTTGAGGATGCGGGCTTTATCCTTCTATTTGATTGCAGGGTATATTTTTGTGAGCCCTACAAGTTGGGGGGATGCTAGAGCTACCAAGCTAATTCCTTAAATGGAGGATGGGAGATCCATTGCTACTATAGTGTTAGCTGAGACCCTTGTGAGCTTGGATAGGTCCTGCGCTTCTAATGGCCTATGGACTATTAGTCCTATCATTCTTCAGGTTCAATTCTTACTTCTGAATTATCCTTCAACTATTTTCATATTTTCTTTTGCTTATCTTTTGCACTTTTAGATTTGGCTGAAAGACCATCTCTGGGTAGTGGGCCCTCCTACTAAGGTGGATTACTCCGCTTCCTGGTATAGGACTTGAACCATTGTGTTCAAAAAGGATTCAGAGAGAGAGTGGATCAAATGGTTGATTGAGTTGGATTATGATGAATTGCTATAGAGGTGCGAATGGTACAAAATTAACAGGTTTATGCCCATAAGCTTTGATTATAAGATGGTCTATCTTCTGGGACTGAGGATGGTGACCTTTTACCAAGCTACTAGAGTCATGCGCTAGATGGGACATAGATAGGGTGTGCCCTTGGATAACGCTGTATTCGAATCTATTTTGATTAGTGAAACTGTTGCCCAAGCTATTAGGAATGGAAGGGTAAAAGGTTTTCATTCTGTTCATCCTGCTCACTCCGACGGTAAGTCCTTACAATACATTAACTGGTGGATAGCCAACTCATGGAAATCAGAGAAGGCTAGGAGGGTTGCTATACTTGAGGAGATAGAGGAAGAGGAAGAACCATGATTATTGGGTTATTTTCTTTTTATTTTAGTAGACTGATATGATCATGTCTTTATTTTCTTTTAATGTTCTAAAAATTAAATAAGATAAATAAGACATCATTTTTCTTATTATCTTTTCTTTTGTTGCTCTAATTTTTGCCAAAGCCGCCCTTTTAGGTTTTCAACTTATCAAGCTTATATATATATATATATATATATATATATATATATATATATATATATATATATATATATATATATATATATATATATATATATATATATATATATATATATATATATATATATATATATATATATATATATATATATATATCATTTGATGATGCAATTAAGAGTCAAACAAATGTGAAAATGAAATTTCATTGATGATTTGGACCGAACCCACATGGTCTGCCTATGTATCTCCTTACAAAAATATCATCTTTTTTTATTCTTTTTCCTCTTTATAAAGAATCAGGTTCATGTAGTTCTGCTTGAAGGAAATGTGAATGCTATGCATGAGTTTACAAGGATTGCAAATGCTGTATATGAATTACAAGGATGCTTACGCAAACTATCTCTTGAGTTGATCTAGATTGCATGGGTTGGCAAATTCTATGCCATCTAAGTCCATCAAGATTGCTACTCCACTAGATAGGATCTTCTTGAGCATAAACGGGCCACTCTAATTAAGTCTGAATTTTCCCTTTAGATCATGAACATGTGCCTTTATTTCTTTCAAGACAAGGTGACCTTCTTGTAATCCTTTGTCCTTGACTTTCTTATCAAAGTGCCTATCTAGTTTCTGTTGATAGCCTTGAATATGGTATAAGGCATCCATTCTCTTTTCATCAATGGCAAGGAGTTGGTCATGGTAGCCTTTTACCCATTCCACTTCATCCAATTGACTCTCCCTCATAATGCGGGCTGATTTGACTTCTACCTCAATTAGCAGGACAACTTCCATCCTATATACCAAAGAGTAAGGTATAGCACTGGTTGGAGTGCATACTGTTGTTTTGTATCCCCATAAGGCATAAGGTAAATGTGGGTGCCAATCCTTATGGTTGTCAACCATCTTTTGTAGTATATTCCTGAAAGTCTTATTTGCGGCTTCAACTGCACCATTTGTTTGAGGTTTGTATATGGGAGACTTGTGGTGTTGGATTTTCTCCTTCTTTAATAGTTGAGTGACCTCCTTCTGGAAATGAGATCCATTGTTAGTGATGATCTCAAAAGGAACCCCATACCTACAAAGGATGTTGGTACGAATAAACTGAACCACTCATTTAGAATCCAATATTTGGTAGGGTGTGGCTTCAACCCACTTGAAAAAGTAATCAATAGCTACCAAGATGTATTCATGCTTGTAGGAAGACTTTGGGCTTATCTTGCCAATGACATCTAGGCCTCATGTTGCAAATGGCCAAGGAGCGGAGATAGGGGGATAGAGGTACAAGAGGCTATTTCTAAAGTTTGGCATAAATTTGGCACTTTTGCATATATCTTATACAATCTTAATTCATAGTAAACCAGAAGTAACCCTAATTTATGATCTTGCGGGCTAAAGCGATTCCATTCATGTGTGGGCCTTCGTCGCCACCATGCATCAATTTCATGATTTGCTGGGCTTCTTCTTCAATGACATACCATAGATGGATATTATCCTAAACTCGTTTATAGAGTACTTCCCCTTTGGAATGAATCCCTTGGACAACTATCTTAAAGTCCTCTTTTCTATTTTAAAGGCCCTTTAAGGATAGAGTTTGTTCTTGATATAATTGAGGATATCCCAAAACCATGGTTTGCCATCAACCACTTGAACATTCAAGCAATGAGTCATGCATCCTGGCTCATGCTTAACTTCAATTGTAATAGGTCTGATTATAAAGCCATCATTTATGTGAAGTATTAAGGCAAGTGTTGCCAAAGCATCAGCAAATCTGTTCTTCATTCTTAGAAGATAATAGAAAGATAGTTTATAGAAATTGGCTGCTAGTTCATCTAATTTATGGTACGGGACCAAATGCTCTTCTTTGATCTTCTACTTCCCTAAGGATTGGGACACTATCATATTCAAGTCCTTATAAATCTTAAGATGTTTGATTTTGAGCATTACTACTACTTCAAGATTGCAAATGCATGCTTTATACTCTGCTTTATTGTTTGTCACCTCAAAGTTCAGTTTGATGGCTTCGAGTAGGTTTTCCCCACTTAGTGTAATGAACACAATGCCAACACTGTACCCTTTGTTGTTAGATGCCCTATTGAAGTAAAGCTTCCAAACTTTATTGCCAATCATCAGAATATCCTCATCAGGGAACTCAGGTTCAGCCCATTCATCATCTATTAGAGCTGCAATATGCTACCTTTGATTGCCTACCGCTATACATATTTAAGATCATAGGTCGCTAATACAGCCATCCATCTTGCCATCTTACTGTCAAGAATTGGCTTCTCTATAAGGAATTTCAAAGGGCTCTTGTCAGCAAGAACATGAGTTGTAAAAGAGCAAATGTAGTGTTGCAATATGTGGCAAACTCATACCAAAGCGAGGCATAGTTTTTCTATAAAGCTGTACTTGAGCTCATGAGACAACATCCTTTTGCTTAAGTAATAGATGACATTTTTCTTGTTGGAATCAAGAGCATTCTGAGTGAGCATTGCCCCCATTGCTTCATTAGTTACTGATAAGTAAAGTGACAAAGGCTTCCTAGGCCTTAGTGGTTGTAGTACTGATGGGTTTAGCAAGTATTGCTTGATCTGGTCACAGGCTTTCTGGTAGTTGTTATTCCAATGTTTGGAGGCCCTTTTTTTGAGTAGCTTGAACATGGGCCCACATACATTAGCTAATTGATTGATAAATCGACTAATGTATTGGAATCGTCCAAGGAAACCTTTAATCTCCTTCTCTAATTTAGGAGGTGGCATTTCTAAAATCACCTTTGATTTAGCAAGGTCCATTTCTATACTTTTCTTATTGACCATGTGGCCTAGGAATACTCCAGATGAAGCCTCGAAGACATATTTGGCAGGATTGAGTTTGAGATTGTACTGGCGAAGTCTAAGGAAGAATCGCCTTAATGCTTATAAATGTTCTTTGGCAGTGGTGCCTTTTATCACCATGTCATCAACATAAACTTCAATCTCTTTATGCATCATATCATGGAAAATGGTAGTAGCCATCTTTTGGTATGTTGCCCCAGCATTTTTAAGCCCAAATGGCATAACTCGATAATAGTAGGTGCTTCACTCAGTAATGAAAGCTGTCTTCTCTTTGTTAGGAGGATGAACCATTATCTTATTGTATCCTGCAGCTAGGTCGATTAAGGAAACCATTTCGGAACCTACTATGCGGTCTACTAGAAGGTCGATGTGAGGTAAAGGAAAATCATCCTTGGGACAAGCCTTGTTCAAATCCCTATAGTCTACACACATTTTGACTCTGTCATCTTTCTTAGGAACAGGCACAATGTTAGTAAGCCAGGATAGATAGTTGATGGGCTCAATGAAATTGTGGTCTAACAGCTTGTCAATTTCTCCCTGATTAGTATGGACCATTTTGTCTTGAGCCTTCATAATTTCTGCTTAATGGGCTTAGCACTTGGGTAAACTGGAATCTTTTGAACTGCTATGCTTGGATCCAAACCTGTCATGTCCTTTGGGAGCCATGCAAAATAGTCTTAAAACCCTTTGATCATCTCCTTAGTGTGACCCTTGTTTATGTATGCAAATGCAATGAATGTAGTTTTTGGTATATTATGAGTGCCAGCATTAATTGGTTTTTTAATTGCATTATCTTTTATTTCATTTATTTCTTTTTTTTTTTTTTTACTTGATGTCTCATTTAAGTCATATTCAAAAATTGGAACATCAAAGAAAAATGTAGACACAGGATCATAAGAGGAAATGGCAAACTTTTTATTGAATTCAAAGGGGGATATGTCCCAGTTTACATCAAATTGGAAAATTGGACCTTTATGGTCAGTTACATCATTATCATTAAAAGAAATGGAAGAAACAGACTCAAATTTAGGAGATGAGTATGGAAAGGACTTTGATTCATACTGGGACTCTGACTGGGATTCTGATTCAGAAGAATAAAAGGGACTCTCCTCAAAGGACCAATTTTGCAGCTCGGTCTTAGTGGCTGGATTAAGGTGAATGGTCAGTTTTCTCCTCCTCAATAGTGAGCATGAATACTTCATCAAAAAGACTAGCTTCCATGTTCTCTTCCCAATCTTGATTAAGCATGTAGATTGCTTCACATTCCTCTAACTCGAGCCTCGTTTAAAGGCAGCTGCTCTTTCCTTGGCCTGTTTATCCATTTCTATAAGGTTCTCATCAGTGGGCTCATATCCCAACCCAAATGGTGGCATTGCAATTGGATAGTCTAGAAAAGACTTTAAGCCCTGCTAGCTTCTTCCCAAACCTAAACTAGGAAAGCAGTTCATCTTTTTGAGCATGTTAGAAATAGCAATATTCCCAAATGGATCAAAATCAAATGGGACAAACTCTTTACCCTGTTCGCCCTCAATGTAATGTATGAAAAAGAAGCCAGAGAGTAGATAAGCAGATAACTCAGGTTGGATCTCAAGGATGGAAATAAAGCTTAGAATGTCAGAATTTCCATACATGTCCCCTTTGATTGTAACAACCCTGTTCTTGAAAGGAAATTTGACTTTCTAGTGTAGGGAAAAAGGGATAGCCTTTGCCTGGTGGATCTAGGGCCTTCCAAGTAGCAGGTTGAAATATGAAAGTACATTAATCACTTAAAAGGGGATAGTGAAGGATGTAGGCCTGTGTGAACCCTCAAAATTGCACTTCCAGTCAACCGTCTTTCAGTTACGAACCCACAGGATCAAACCGAGCTCAAATCAGAACTGAAACTTACTCGAAACGGACAAAAAAGTAGGAAGCAGGTCAAACCACATGAGAGGCATGTCGCTAGGCGGTATGCCTGCCATGCCGCCTTCTAGGCAGCACGCATTTTGTGCTACCGGCAGGCCAGCACTCCTGCCGTGCCACCATAGGCGGCACTAAATTAGTGCTGGTAGCCAGGCGGCATGCTTAACGTGCCGCCCGGACGGCCGGCACATCGCCGGTGCCGCCCGTGTTGCCGGCGATGCACCGACACTGTCGGCCATACTGCCGGCGTCCCCCCTGATAGCTCTATAAATAGAGCCTCATTCCAAGGCATTCCAACATATTCCAACACATTCCAATAGATTCCAAAGTAGTTGTGACACATTTCAAGGCATAAATCCTCTCTCATACTAACACACTTGTTGCTTTTAGATCCAGATTCCAAGTTTCTTTTGAATTCAAAGTGGAGTTGAGATCCGAAGCAAGACTTGTTCCATTCGTCAGAAAACCAAGAAAAGCAAAGGTATAATTCCTTTTTTATTTTCAAAATTCCAAATTCAGATCTAGAATTCTCTTTAAGTCTAAAACTAAAAAGATCTAAAATTTATTAATTTAAGAGTCAGAATTAAGTTAATAAACAAATCAATACTTTTTTATAACCCCTCCTTTGCAAGAAGGAAAAATTGTGTAGGGTTTGATTTCTATTCAATAGGATGCGCAGGCTACTATTCTGAAGGGCATCAATTCTAAAATCTTTTTATCAATAGTTTGTTTTTTTTTTTTATTTTGATTTATTTATATTAATTTTTTGTTTATGATTTTATAGCTTAGTTGGGGAATGTGTGCTTTTCCTAGTACCCATAAGGGCTAGAGGAAAGATCCTCTTTATTTCAATTATTTTGATATTGTAATAATTAAGTAGGATTTATCTTGCTTATTTATTGTTATTCCATCTCATCATATATATATATATATATATATATATATATATATATATATATATATATATATATATATATATATATATATATATATATATCTGTTTCATTCATCATTATATTTCTGTTCATACATACACAAAAATTCCTTTTTCAAGAGTTATTTTGCATTTTTAGCCAAACTAAAGAAAATAATATTTTCTTAATTGTGTAATTACCAAAACTTAATCCCCGAGCCTTCTTTGGTCACTCGCAGATTAGTGCATTTTCCATTGGGACAAATCAAATATTTTGTAGAGTCAATCATGTTGGGTTTTCTTTAATTTTCCCAATTAAAATAAATAAATTAAAGTGGCGACTCATTTTTCAACTTTCAAAATACAAAAATCAATTTTCTGAACTCGCAGCGAGTTCCAATCGTGGAGTTTCTCTTGAAGAGCATTTCAATCCCTTGGCGAATCGGACCGGTGCTCGGGCGAGGCCTCACAGTTGGCGACTCCATTGGGGAATAAAATCTTTTTCAAATAAAAGATAAAGTGGATTACTTTTGGTATAATACCAAGTTTGACTTTAAAAGCAAAATAACTCTTTCATGCGTCACTACATTAGACTCCTTGTCCAAAAACCCTAGCTTCCTGGGAAAACAAAGGATAGAAAGTAACATTGAGTGGGCAACCTTCCTTAGGTCTGCTTGTCAATAGTGAAATCATCCAGCCCATGATGTATCCTCTAATCCTTTTAAAGGTGTAACGAGTATGCACGTACCTTTAGACCTATGCGAGGCTCGTTGTTTCACATGTGGTTAGGTATATCGCATCTCTAGTGTGATGAGTTCCCTTCAAAATACCCTAACCCTTTTATGTAATGACTCATAGAACCTTTCCTTTAGGATTGTATGTACCATAATACTAAAACTTGGTATGTCATTATCATGAAACCTTTTCCATTCATGCATACATGCATGCATGCATAAACCTTACAAAGTTGGAGAGTTTTAATTTCACTCAAACACTACTAGTCCCAATCATAAAGCCATGTCCACCCATGGTCCCAATCAAGAGCTAATATATTCTATGATCTTTATTCCATACCTAAGCTAGAAATTGACCCAGCTTTATCTCTCTATCCTAAAGGTTGACAAGATGTTTGTTGCTGGAGATGAGACCACTACCGCCAGAGCTGATGAGATCTTTAATGAGCTTTTTGCCAAGCTCTTTGAACACCAAGAGACCATCATGAAGAGGCAAGAGGCTTTTTTCCAAGACATGCTGAAGGCCTAAAGGAGGGCTATTATGGAGGATGTCCGTGCCATGTTGGAACAGACCTCCCTGGCTCAAAACCCCACTGACCCGAAATCATTCAAATCCGACCCCAAACCTACCTTTTATCCTGTCTATGGATCCACTTCCAGAGTTGAATCCAGAGACAAAGAACCTGCAAACACCAACATTATCCCACCATTGCCAATCCCATCACCCGAGTTCCTCAAAAACAACTCACCAACAAATATCACTTTTGCCTTCATTTCCCAACCTGCGGATCCTTTCTAAGGGAAGAAGTTTAATCCTGAGATAAAGGCCTGAATGGAGAAGATGGAGCGCATGAAAAAGATGCTATTGGGAATGAAAAAGAAAGAGGATCTGGTTGATACGAAATCCTTAAGCTTGTTCCTTAATGCAAGGGTTCCTCCCAAATTCAAGATGCCCGAGTTTGACAAATTTGATGGGACTACATGCCCCAAGACCCACCTCAAAGTATATGTGGGAGCCATGCATCCATTGGGTGTGGATAATCAACTCCTAGCCCAATTATTTCAATAGTCACTGAATGTTATAGCGGTAAAATGGTTTGTAGATTTGGATGTCGCCAAGAAACGAGCCTGGGATGACATCTGCAATATCTTCGTTTAATAGTATCATTACAACATCGAGGTTGATGTAACTAGAAGAGACCTTGAGACCACCAAGCAGTATGCAAAGGAATCCTTCTCTTCGTTCCTTACGAGGTGGAGGAAGAAGGCTTCTCAGATGGTAAACTGACCTCCTAAAAATGAACAAATTGACATAATTGTCAAGAATCTTTTACCAGTTTACTAAGAAAGGCTACAGACTCAATACTTGCCTTCCTTTAAAGCCCTTATTGCCATTGCTTCAAAAATTGAAGACTTGATTCAGAGTGGTTAGATTAAAGAAGAGACCACATCAGGGTCAAGATACAAAAAGCCAACTCATTAGGGTAACATCACTTCCTCAACAAATCAGAAAGGGGGGGAAGTTAATGCTCTGACTATCAAGAAGCCTATTCGGATTGAAAGAAGATAGTTTTCTGATCTTGGGGGTGTGCCTATGAGTATTATCCTTAAGAAGCTACTTAAAGGAAACATGGTGAAACTCCTTGAGCCAAAACCAATTCCCAATCCACTGCCAAAAAATTACAACCTGAACGAGAGGTGTGATTATCATCAAGGACCTGAGCACAAAACAGATGTGTGCAAGGCCCTTAGACATAAAATTCAGGACCTTATTGACTCTAATGACCTAATACCACCAAAAGCCCAACCCAATATCATCACCAGCCCTTTACCCAACCACACAGTTAATGCCATAAATAATCACGAGGGAGTTGACCCCGTCTCTTTGATTGAGTCAAGTCCCGATTATTGCTGTGTCTTGGACCTCACTAATCTAGTTGAGGAAATTAATGCCATCACCAGAAGTGGCAGAGTTATCCAGAACCAACAAAGCCTAAACACTTAACCTATCTAACCCATACCTACACCTGCCGACAAATTGAAAGGGATTCTTGAACCAGATGAAGATCCCATTCTTAAACAACTCAAGAAAACACAAGCCAACATCTCAATTTGGAGTTTGATCCAATCTTCATATCCTCATCGCCAAGCTCTTTGCAAGGCATTGAATCAGTGCCAAACTCTAATTGACATCACACTAGAAAACCTTGTTGCTTCTATTATCTCTGCTTCTAAAGGGGTGTCCATCACTTTTAGAGAAATTGACATTCCAGAAGGAGATCCTAACCACAACAATGCCCTTTACATCACAGTGGTAACTTTGGGAAAGACTGTGCCAATGGTTCTGATTGATAATGGTTCAGCCTTAAATGTATGCCCTCTGAAAGTAGCAAGCTGCTTGGGGCTGGAGGTTACTGATTTTACCCCTTCGAATCAGATAGTAAGGGCGTATGACAATACCAAGAGGGAAGTCCTTGGGGTGGCAATCATCGATGTGACTATTGGGCTGACATCTTTCACCATTCCATTTCAAGTGATTGATGTACCTTTTTGTTTTAACTTACTACTTGGAAGGCCCTGAATTCACCAAGCAAAGGCTATTCCTTCCTCTCTACACCAGAAAGTCAAGTTCCCTTTCAGAAATGGGGTTGTGACTATCAAAAGGGACATGCATGGAAGACCAGACATTCCAAGCTCTATTCCTATTCTTGAGATTCAGCCTGAGCTATCCACTTATCCACTCTCTGGTTTCTCCTTCATTCAATACATTGAGGGTGAGAAGGGTAAAGAATTCGTTCCATTTGATTTTGACCCCTTCGGGAATATTGCTGTTGCTAACATACTCCGCAAAATGAATTATTTTCCTAGTTTAGGTCTGGGAAGGAGCCAATAGGGTTTGAAGTCTTTCTTAGACTATCCAGTTACAACGCCACCATTTAGGCTGGGGTATGAGCCCACTGATGAGGATCTGGCAGAAATGGAAAATCGGGCCAAAGATAGAATAGCTGCCCTTAAAAGAGGTGAGGTTTATGACTGGCCTATGTGCCCTTACTTCAAAACCTTAAATGGCTATTTTGTAAGGGAAGGCGACACAGTTCCTTACTGTAACTTTCCTGAGCCTTGGGTCTGCCCCATTACCGAAAAACTGATTCCCGGGTTTGAAATCTTTTCTGATGTCAAGCTTGAGATAGAAGACTGTGAGCTAATTTACATGCTCAGTCAGGATTGGTAAGAGAACATGGAGGCTAGTCTTTTTGATGAAGTGTTTATGCTCACTGTTAAGGAGGAGAAAACTGACCCTTCCACCTTAATTCAGCCTATTGAGACCGAGTTGCAAAATTGGTCCTTTGAGGAGAGCCCTTTTTATCCTTTCGAACCATAATCCATACCCGAATCAGAGTCTCAGACTGAGATAGACTCGTCTTCTGAATATGAGTTTGTCTCTTCTATTTCTTTTGTTGATAATGTAACTGACCTTGAGGGTCAAACTTTTCAATTTGATATGAATTGGGACATATCCCCATTTGAAATCAATAAAAATCATACTCTTTCCCCTTATGACTCTGTGTCTCCATTTTTCTTTGATGTTCCAACTTTTAAATCTGACTTAAATGAGACATCAAGTAACAATGAAATAAATGAAATAAAAGATGACACAATTAAAGAGCCCATTAATGCTGGCACTCATGACATACCAAAAATTACATTCATTGCATCTACATGTATAAACAGGGATCACATTGAAAAGATGATTAGAGAATTTGAAGATTGTTTTGCATGGCAACCGAAAGACATGACAGGGTTGGATCCAAGCATAGCAGTTCATAAAATCCCGATCTACCCAGGTGCTAAGCCCGTCAAGTAGAAATTGAGAAGACTCAAGATGGAATGGTTTATACCAATCAAAGAAGAAATTGCCAAGCTACTAGACCACAACTTCATTGAGCCCATCAACTATCCATCTTGGCTAGCTAACATTGTGCTGGTTCCCAAGAAGGATGGTAGAGTCAGAATGTGTGTGGATTATAGGGATCTGAATAAAGCCTGTCCCAAGGATGATTTTTCCTTACCTTACATTGATCTGTTGGTAGACTGCATGGCCGGTTAACCGACTTGGCTGTAGGGTATAATCAGATAATGGTTCATCCTCCTGACAAAGAGAAGGCAGCTTTCATTACTGAATGGTGCACCTATTGCTACTGGGTTATGCCATTTGGGCTTAAAAATGCTGGGGCAACATACCAAAGGATGGCAACTACCATTTTCCATGACAAGATGCATAAAAAATTAAAGTTTATGTGGATGACGTGGTAATCAAAGGCACCACTGTTGAAAAACATTTAGAGGCACTAAGGCGATTCTTCCTTAGACTTCGCCAGTACAATCTCAAGCTCAATCCCGCTAAATGTGTCTTTGGAGCTTCATCTAGAATATTCCTATGCCACATGGTCAGCAAGAAGGGTATAAAAATGGACCCTGCTAAATCAAAGGCAATTCTGGAAATGCCACCTCTAAAAACAGAAAAGGAGGTCAGAGGTTTCCTTGGACGGTTACAATACATTAGTTGATTCATCAATCAATTGGCTGATGTATGTGGTCCCATCTTCAAGCTACTCAGAAAAGGAGCCTCCAAGCAATGGAATGATGACTGTTGTGAGGCCTCGCCCGAGCACCGGTCCGATCCGCCGAGGGATCGAAATGCTCTTCGGGAGAAACTCTACGATTGGAACTCGCTGTGAGTTCGAAAAATTGATTTTTGTATTTTGAAAGTTGAAAAGTGAGTCGCCACTTTAATTTATTTATTTTAATTGGGAAAATTAAAGAAAACCCAACACGATTGACTCCAAAATTTGATTTTATCCTAATGGAAAAATGCACCAATCCACGAGGGACCAAGGAGGGCTCGGGGATCAGGTTTTGGTAATTACACAATTTAAGAAAATATTATTTTCTTTAGCTTGGCTTGAAATGCAAAATATCTCTTAAAATTGAATTTTTGTGTATGCATGAACAAAAAAATATAATGATGAATGAACATATATGTATATATATGATGTGATGGAATGACAATAATAAATAAATAGGCCAGATAAATCCTACTTAATTATTACAATATCAAAACAAATGGAATAAAGGGGATCTTTACTCTAGCCCTTATGGGTACTAGGAAAAGCACACATTCCCCAAAATAAACTAAAATAGAAATCATAAACAAAGGATTAATTAAAATAAAAAAGGACTAAATATTGATAAAAAGATTTTGGAGTTGATGCCCTTCAGATTGGCAGCCTGCGTATCCTATTGAATAGGAATCAAACCCCACGCAGTTCTCCCTTCTTGTGAAGGAGGGGTTTTTAGAAATGTGTTGATTTGCTTATTAACTTAATTCTGATTCTTAAATTAACAAGTTTTAGATCTTTTCAGTTTTAGACCTAAAGAAAATTCTAGATCTGAATTTAGAATTTTAAAATAAGAAAGGGATTATACCTTTGCTTTTCTCGACTTTCGAACGAATGGAATTAGTTTGGCTCCGGATCTCAGCTCCACTTTGAATTCAAAGGAAGCTTGGTCTCTGGATCTAGAAGCAGCAACTGTGTGAGTATAAGAACAAAAATATGCCTGAATTGCTTTGAAATGCTTTGAAATGCTTTAGAATCTATTAGGAATTGTTGGAAATCGTGTGAAACTATGCCAAATGAGACTGGAGGAGGCTCCTATTTATAAAGCTGATAGAAGAGGTGCCAGCGGTACGGATGGCGGCATCGGCGGCAGGTGCGGCACGGCTGACCGCCGTATGCGTAGCGCCCTATTCTCAATAGGTGTCAAGCTGCAGTCAGATCAGGAGGTGCAAATTTGAGGGTTCACAACTGTCAGAAAGCTTTTGACCAGATCAAGCAATACTTGCTAAACCCACCGCTACTACAGCCACCAAGGTTTGGAAAGCCTTTGTTGCTTTACCTATTGGTAACCGATGAAGCAATAAGGGCAATGCTTGCCCAAAATGCTCCTGACTCCAATAAGGAAAATGCCATCTATTACTTGAGCAAAAGGATGCTGTCTCATGAGCTCAAGTACAGTTTTATAGAAAAGTTATGTCTTGCTTTAGTATGGGTCTACCATAAGCTGCAACACTACCTTTGCTCCTTTACAACTCATGTTCTTGCTGACAAGAGCCCTTAGAAATTCCTTATGGAGAAGCCAGTTCTTGACAGTAAGATGGCAAGGTGGATGGCTATATTAGCTGCATATGATCTGAAATATGTATAGTGAAAAGCAGTTAAGGGTAGCATAGTGGCTGACCAGTTAGCCGCAGCTCCAGTAGATGATCATTGGGTCGAGCCTGAATTTCCTGATGAAGACATCCTGATAATTGATAGTGAAGTTTGGAAGCTCTACTTTGATGGGGCATCTAACAACAAAGGGTATGGTGCTGGCATTGTGTTCATTACACTGAGTGGGGAAAACCTACCCATAGCCATCAAACTAAACTTCGAAGTAACAAATAATGAAGCAGAATATGAGGCATGCATCTGTGGTCATGAGGCAGCAATAAGGCTCAGAATCAAATGCCTTGAGATCTATAGGGATTCAAATCTGATAGTTTCCCAAGCCTTAGGGAAGTGGAAGATCAGAGAAGAGCATTTGGTTCCTTACCATAAATGCCTAAATGAACTAGCAGCCAGTTTCCATAAACTGTCTTTCCACTATCTTCCAAGAACAAAGAACAGATTTGCTGATGCTTTGGCAACACTCACCTCAATGCTTGATATAAGTGACGGCTTCATAATCAGACCTGTTACAATTGAAGTTAAGCATGAGCTAGGCTGCGTAGCTTATTGTTTGAATATTCAAGGGGTTGATAACAAACCATGGTTTTGGGATATCTTCAATTACATCAAGAATGGACTATATCCTGAAGGGGCCTCTAAAACAGAAAAGAGGACTTTACGATAGTTGTCCAAGGGTTTCATTCCAAATGGGGAAGTACTCTACAAACGGGTTTGGGATAACATCCATTTGAGATGTGTCACTGAAGCAGAAGCCCAACAGATCATGGAACGGATGCATGGTGGTAACAAAGGTCCACACATGAATGGAATTGCTCTAGCCTGCAAGATCATGAATCAGGGTTACTTCTAGCTTACCATGAATCAAGATTGCGTAAGATATGTTCAGAGGTGCCATAAGTGTTAGATCTACGCCAAACTTCAGAAGAAACCTCCTATACCTCTATCTCCTATCATTATGCCTTGGCCATTTGCAACTTGGGGCTTGGACGTCATTAGCAAGATAAGCCCAAAGCCTTCTGGCAAACATGAGTTCATTCTGGTGGCTATTGATTATTTCTCCAAGTGGGTTGAAGCTGCACCTTATCAGATATTGGATTCCAAACGAGTAGCCCAGTTTATTCGTACTAACATCCTTTGTAGGTACGGGGTCCCTTTTGAGATTATCACTGATAATAGATCTCACTTCTAAAAGAAGGTTGCTCTGCTATTAAAGAAGGAGAAAATTCAACACCACAAGTCTTCTCCGAACAGACCTCAAACAAACGGTGTAGTTGAAGCCGCAAATAAGACTCTTAAGAGTATACTGCAGAAGATGGTAGACAACCATAAGGATTGGCACTTGCATTTGCTATATGCCTTATAGGGATACAAAACAACAGTACATACTCCAACCGGTGCTACACCTTACTCTTTGGTGTACGGGATGGAAGCCGTCCTACCAATCGAGGTAGAAGTCAAGTCCACGTGCATTTTGAGGGAGAGTTAATTGGACAAAGTGGAATGGGTGAAAGGCTACCATAACCAACTTCATGCCATCGATGAAAAGAGAATGCCTTATATCAGATGCAAGGTTATCAACAGAAACTGGCTCGACACTTCGATAAGAGAGTTAGAGACAGAGGATTACAAGAGGGTCACCTTGTCTTGAAAGAAATAAGGGCACCTGTTCATGATCTAAGGGGAAAATTCAGACCTAACTAGAGTGGTCCGTTTGTGATCAAGAAGATCTTATCCAGAGGAGAAGCAATCCTGACGGACTTGGATGGCATAGAATTTGCTAGCCCATGCAACCTCAAACAACTCAAGAGATACTTTGCATAAGCATCCTTGTAATTCATGCATAGCATTTGCAATCATTGTAAAATCATGCTTAGCATTCGCATTTTTTTCCCTTAAAGTCAAAACTACATGGATCTGATTCTCCATAAAGAGGAAAAAGAATAAAAATCATGAATCATTGTAAGGAGATACGTAGGCAACCTATGCGGGTTCGGTCCAATTCATCAATAAAATTTTCATTTCACATTCAATCGGCTCTTAAATTGTGTCACAAAAATACATATAGAAAAAAAAATGATGATGAAAAAAGCTCGCTAAGTTGAAAACCCAAAAGGGCGGTTTAGGCAAAAGTTAGAGCAACAAAAGAGATAAAAAAATGAAAATAAATGATGTCTTATTTTATCTCATTTAATCTTTGGAACATTAAAAGAAAATAAAGACATAGTCAAAATTTGTCTTAGGCTAAAACAACAATCATTATTCTTGCTTTATCTCCTCAAGTATAGCAGCCCTTCTAGCCTTCTCTAATTTCCATGAGTTGGCTATCCACCAGTCAATATACTATATGGATTTACCGCCTTGGTCAGCAGGGTGAACAGCATGAAAACCCCTTACCCATCCATTTTTGGCAGCTCGAGCAATGGTCTCAGTAATCAGAACAGATTCAAACAGAGCACCATCTGGGGGCATACCCTGACTATATCATTTTTGGCGCATAACCCTAGTAGCTTGGTAAAAGGTCACCATCCTCAACCCCAGCAGGTAGACCATCTTGTAGCCAAAGCTTATGGTCATGAAACTTCTGATCTTATACTATTCGCACCTCCATAGCAGGTCATCAGAGTCTAGCTCCATCAACCATTTTGTCCATTCTTTCTCAGAATTCCTTTTAATCACAATGGTCCGAGTTCTATACCATGAAGCAGAATAATCCACCTTGGTGGGAGGTCCAACTATCCGGGGATGGTCTCTCAGCCAAATCTAAAAAGTGCAAAAGAGATAGGTATAAGAAAATACAAAAAGAAGTTGAACTGAAATTCAGAAGTCAGAATTCAACCTGAAGAATAATAGGGCTGATTGACCATGGCCCGTCAAAAGTGCAAGATCTATCCAAACTCATGATGGTCTCAGCCAGCACTATAGCTGCAATAGATCTCCCTTCCTCCATTTGCAGAATCAGCTCAGTGACTCTAGCATCCCCCCAACCAGTAGGGCTCACAAAAATATATCCAACAGTCAAACAGAAGGATAAAGCCCGCATCCTCAAGTGAAACCACCCATCATCCTCAAAATCCTTAGGATCATGGAATTCTGCCATCACAGCAGTCAGATCTACCTAGTCATCCACTACCATGGGACTAGTAGCCTCAGTACTTAAGTCAAAAAGTCTCTTAAAAGAGTTAAAATATCCTACTTTCTCAACAGGGGTAGCTAGCATAGCTTCTAGATCAGATTCGAGCAGCACAGAAAACTCCTCGAATGTAGGACACATCTTTTTCATAGATGCCCCAAATATGAAGACATGGGCAGTTGGATCCCAAAAGCGCATGCAGGTACACAGAAATTCCCAATCAACCTTTATGCCTCTTAGGGTGGGCATAGCGCTTACCCCATACTTTCCCAGATTAATTCTCTCCACTTTGGTAAGGTTCTTGCACCATAAGAACATTGCATGGCTAAAATAGGGCTCCATTGTGAGGAATAAAAATAAATAAAATTGATGGAGAGCAAAAAGTGATTGAAAATGACTTTTGGAGGCTCAAAAATTGATGGTACAGACTGAAAAACAGACAAAAGCTACTTAAATAGGTGAATTCTTGGCCTGCCAGATCTGCTGCCGGTGGCACGATAATCGTGCTGCCCGGTACGGTGGCACGCCAGACGTGCCGCTACAGTGGCGGCACGATTTTACTAGCGGCACAAAAACCATACCACCCACCTCTCCTCTGCCTCCTTGTGCCACTTTTCCTCAAAACAATTTTTACCGCGATTTCTCAAAATTTTGAGCTTAAAATAATTCATTTTTTCTCAAAATCGAGCAAAGAAGAGAGAAAAACGTAAGGTATAGCGCAATGGAATCCTATTCAGTCAAATACCTACATTTATATCATGCACCTATCTCATTCAAAACATGCATAAAGTCAAACATATCATACATCCAAAATGTCACATAAGCATAAAAATGCATATATTCAAAATATCATGCATACATCCATCATCCTCAGTACATGCATATATGAAAAAGCAAAAGCTGACAAAACAGGTCTCTAACAACTGCGCCTGGGTCTGCGGCGTCCTCGCCTGGACATCTCATGCTCATGACTATCCTCCAACATATCCCTGTCGTGTAGAAAGGAGGTCAAAACAAATGTATATCAGCCCAAGAGATCGTAGTGATAGCGAACGAACTCCATGGGAACTTGGAGTAGAAAGGAAAGTATACGAAAATCACTACAAGGCAGACAGATAAAAGGCTAAAAGTACCAGTTATGCAAAAATTTTTACCTCTGTAACAGTATCAGGGATAGTAGAGAAGAAGGCTGGACGATCATCAGGAAGATGGAAACGTCGTGATCGGCTGTCACAAGAAACATATGTCACAAGAAACATAATCCAGATGAGCTGGCAAACGGATAAGACCAGCAGGCAAGGGAACTAGATCAGTCGGACCTCCCACTGAAGCATCTGGAGCTGGAGCTGGAGCTGAGCCGCTAGCCCCTGAAGGGCCAATCCCAGAAGGATCAGCTATAAAACCTGAGGGGCCAGCCATAATACCTGAAGGTCTAACCCTAGGACCCATCCTGCCAACTGGAATGGTACTGCCAGCCTGTTGAGAGAACAAGCTCCCAACTCTAGAGGGAGGACCTCGGGAAGACGTTGAGCTAGATCCCCGATGTGACGGTCCCCATAATCTTTCCAAGGGAGGTGTGCCCTGTATCAAGGATGCCTCGCAAGAAGGAAAAACTGCGTGGGGTTTGATTCCTATTCAATAGGATGCGCAGGCTGCTATTCTGAAGGGCATCAACTCCAAAATCTTTTTATCAATATTTTGTTTTTTTTTTTTGATTTATTTACATTAATCTTTTGTTTATAATTTTATAGCTTAGTTGGGGAATGTGTACTTTTCCTAGTACCCATAAGGGCTAGAGGAAAGATCCTCTTTATTTCAATTATTTTGATATTGTAATAATTAAGTAGGATTTATCTTGCTTATTTATTGTCATTCCATCTCATCATATATATATATATATATATATATATATATATATATATATATATATATATATATATATATATATATATATATATATATATATATATATATATATATATATATATATATCTGTTTCATTCATCATTATATTCTTGTTCATGCATACACAAAAATTCCTTTTTCAAGAGTTATTTTGCATTTTTAGCCAAACTAAAGAAAATAATATTTTCTTAATTGTGTAATTACCAAAACCTGATCCCTGAGCCCTCTTTTGTCACTCGCAGATTAGTGCATTTTCCATTGGGATAAATCAAATATTTTGTGGAGTCAATCATGTTGGGTTTTCTTTAATTTTCCCAATTAAAATAAATAAATTAAAGTGGCGAATCATTTTTCAACTTTCAAAATACAAAAATCAATTTTCTGACCTCACAGCAAGTTCCAATCATGGAGTTTCTCCCGAAGAGCATTTCAATCCCTCGGTGGATCGGACCGGTGCTTGGGCGAGGCCTCACAGCCTGATTGTTACATCTATAGTAGCCACCCTAAGAACTTCTCTCTTGGTGTTATCATAAGCCCTTACTGTCTAATTAAAAGGGGTAAAATCAGTAACTTCTAGGCCCAAGCAGCTAGCTACCTTCAAAGGACACACATTCAAGGCTGAGCCATTATCAATGAGAAACATGGGCATGATCTTTCCTCGAGTCACAATTGTAACGTAGAGGGCATTATTATGGTTAGAGTCCCCTCTTGGAATGTCATTTTCCCCAAAGGTGATGGATACCCCTTTAGCAGCACTGGTAATGAAAGTAACCAGATTTTCAAATGTGATATCAATAGGAGCTTGACACTGATTCAATGCCTTGCACAGAGCTTGGCGGTGAGGATAAGAAGACTGGATTAAGCTCAAAATTGATATGTTTGCTTGAGTTTTCTTAAGTTGCTTGAGGATAGGGTCTTCGTTTGATTCAAGACTCCTTTTCATTTTGTCAGCTAGTGCAGGAATGGGTTAGAAGGGTTGAGTGTTTGGATTTGGTGCATTTGGGCTTTGAAGGATTCTGCCACTTCGAGTGATGGAATCAATTTCCTTAACCAGGTTGGTGAGGTATAGAACATAGCAATAGTTGGAATTTAACTTAATCAAGGAGATTGGGTCAACTCTATCATAATCATTAATGGTGTTGACTGTATGGTTAGGTAGGGGATTAGTGGTGATATTTGGTCTAGCTTTTGGTGATAAAAGGTCATTTAAGTCAATGAGGTCTTCGATTTTGTATCCGAGGGCCTTGCACACATCAATTTTGTGCCTAGGTCCTTGGTGGTAGTCATACCTCTTGTTTGGGTTGTGATTTTTAGGTAATGGATTAGGGATTAGTCTAGGTTCAAGGAGTTTTACCATGTTTTCCTCAAGCTATTTCTTAAGAATAACACTTATAAGCACACCCCCTAGGTTAGAAAATTGCCTCCTTTTAATCTTGAGTGGCTTTTTAACTGTTAAAGCATTAACTTCCCACACCCCCGCAACCCCCCCTTTTTGATTTGTCAAGGAAGTCATATTGCCTTGGTGTGTCTGCTTCTTATACCTTAACCTAGATGCAGATTCTTCTTTAATTTGCCCATTAGGTCTTTAATTTTTGAAGCAGTAGCAATGAGGGCTTTAAAGTCAAGCAGATATTGAGTTAGAAGCCTATCTTGGTAGATTGGAACAATATTCTGGACAATTATATTAATTTGTTCATTTTCAGGAGGCCAATTCACCATTTGAGAATCCTTTTTCCTCCACCTCATAAGGAACGAAGAGAAGGATTCTTTTGCATATTGTTTGGTAGTTTTGAGGTCTCTTCTTATTACATCAATCTCAATGTTATAAAGATATTGCTTAACAAAAATGTTGCAAATGTCATCCCAGGTCCATTTTTGGGAAACATTTAGGCCTACAAACCACCTCACAGTAGCACCAGTCATAAATTGTTAGAACAATTGAGCAAGGAGTTCATTGTCCACTCCTAAAGGATGCATGGCCCCCATATACACCTTAAGATGGGTTTTAAGGTAGGTAGTTCTATCATATTTGTCAAAATTTGGCATATTGAAATTAGGAGGAACTCTTGCATTGGGAAATAAACTCAGGGAGCTTGTATCAATCATGTCCTCTTTCTTCTTCAGATTCTTTAGCATTTTTTCCATGTGCTCAACTTTTTCCATGAAGGCTTTGAGTTTAGGGTTGGCTTCGTTCCCTTAGAAAGGATCTGCGAGTTGGGAAGCGAGAGTAGGGGTAAAATTTGGTGGTTGAATTATCATAGGTTGATAGGGTGAGTTACTTTTAAGGAATTCTGGTGATGGAATGGGTAGTGGTGGAATGGTGTTAGTTGTTATAGGCTCCTTGTCTTTTGAATCATCTCTGAAAGTGGATCCAAAAATAGGATAAAGAGCAGGCTTTGGGTCTAGTTTGAGTAGTTTTGGGTCAGTTGAGCTTTAGGGTAGGGAGCTCTGTTCCATTATGATGCAGAATCTTCCAGAATGGCCCTCCTTTAGGCATTGGGCAAGTTTTGACAATAGGCATCTTGCCTCTTCATCATAGTCTCCTATTATTCAAAGAGCTTAGTAAGAAGCTTATCAAAGATTTCATCAACTCTGATAGTTGTGACTTCATCTTTGGTAATAGACATCTTGTCAACCTTTGTATAAGAAGATAAAGCTTGGTCAGTTTTTAGCTTAGGCATGGATAAAGATCATGGAATCCTAATCACAATAGTTTGATAGGAATAAAAGGTACCATAAGTTGACATGGGTTTGGTAAGATTGGATTGAGACTAGCAACATTTGAGTGAGGTTTAAACTCTTTAAATTTGTAAGGTTTATGCATGCATATATGTATTAATGAATGAAAAAGATTTCATGACCATAGCATACCAATAATTCAGCATTTTAGGGTACATACAACCTTAAGGAAAGGTTCTATGAGCCATTATATGAAATGGTTAGGGTGGTTTGAAGGGAACCCGTCACACGAGAGATGCGATATACTTAACCACATATGAGACAAGGAGCCTTGCGTGGGTCCAATGGTAAGTGTATACTCGTTACACCTCTAAAAGGATTAGAGGATACATCGTGGGCTAGATGATTTCACTATTCATAAGAAGACCTAAGGAAGGTTGCCCACTTAATGTTACCTTTTATCCTTTGTTTTCCTAGGAAGCTAAGGTTTTTGGACAATTTGTATGATGTAGTGATGCATGAAAAGAGTTGTTTTGCATTAAAGCCAAACTTGGTATTTTATCAAAAGTAATCCACTTTAACTTTTATTTGAAAAAGATTTTGAAGTCCCCAGTGGAGTCGCCAACTATGAGGCCTCACCTGAGCACTAGTCCAATCCACTGAGGGGAATCGAAATGCTTTTTAGGAGAAACTCCACAATTGGAACTCATTATGAGTTTAGAAAATTGGATTTTGCAATTTGTTATTAGTAAAAGGGAGTCACCACTTTAATTTACTTATTTTAATTAGGAAAATTAAAGGAAAACCTAAATTGATTGACTCCAAAATATTTGATTTATCTCAATGGAAAGTACTAATCTGCGAATGACCAAAGAGGGCTCAGGGATCAGGTTTTGATATTTAAATAAATGTTTAGCTAAAAGTTGCGAAATAACTCTTTTAAAAGGGTAATTTTAGTGTATGTATGAACAAGAGTAAAAATGATGAATGAAATAGTTATAGATGGTAAAATGAAATGACAATTATAAATAAGCAAAAATAAATCCTACTTAATTATTACAAAACCAAAACGAATGAAATAAAAAGAATCTTTCCTCTAGCCCTTATAGGTACTAGGAAAAGCACATGTTCCTCAACTAAATTAAAGAAATGAAGCTACAGAATCGAAAATAAAGTGCATAAATAACAAAGTAAAATGAGATTTAAACTATAAATATGAAAGGGGAAAATGTTATTAAAAAAGATTTTGTAGTTGATGCCTTACAGAATGACATGCTTGCGTATTCTATTGAATAGGAATCAAACCCCACGCAGTTCTTCCTTCTTATGAAGGAGGAGTTCTGGAAAAAATGTTGGTTTGGTTTGTTAATTTAATTGTGATTTTTAAAATTAATAAATTTTAGATTTTTTCTGCTTTAGACCTAAAGAAATATAGAATAAAGAGAATTCTAGATTTGAATTTAGAATTTTAGAAATGGAAAGAAGAAAAGGATCATACCTTTGTTTTCCTTGACCTTCGAATGAATGGGGTGAGCTTAATTTCGGATCTAAGATCCATCTTAGATTTGGGAACCTTGAAGTTGAACCTTAAACAGAAAAGGTTAGCAAAACAGAATAATAATTGCAAATTAAAAGAATTTGAAATGACAAATTTAGTATCAATTTTTAAACAGAATTTTAGCATAAAAAGAAGAGTAATATGGGTGAATTTCTGCCTCAAAATTCATGTCAAAGAACTGAAATGGAAGCTCTATTTATAGAGCAGATGAAAGGGTGCTGCTGGATGTCAGCTGTGGCACTAGTGGCACGCCGGCCGGTTGGGCAGCATTAGTGGCATGCCGGCTGTCCAGACGACACCCAATTGGTGCCACCCGTGTTGCCGACACGCTGGATGTGCCACTCAACTTGAACCCGATTTGATTTTATAGATTTGTAATAAAAAAAAGGTCGATTGGAGGTACAATTTTGAGGGTTCACAACTGGCCATGTACTGCTTGTTGGGCTCGGGCCCAATCCTAGTATATTTAGTCCCTCATCAAAAATAATTTTTATAAATTCAAATATTTAAAGGAGACATAATTATTAAAGTTTCAATTTCATTTTCTATATTATAAAATGCACACTTGATTGATAATATTCTTATCAATTTAATTAATAAAAGATTTAATAAGTCATCATTGAAAAATATTTTATAACTAATAACATTGTGATAGTTTTAGAAAAAGAATAATCTTTAATTCATGGATTGAAAAAGAAAAGAAAAGAAAGAAAAAAATAAATAAAAATTTAGATACTTTAAAGAAAAGAAAATATATTGAGCAATGTGAGTTGTAGAGTAACGGAGGAGCAAAATATGGAACTTTCTAAACCATTCATTGCAAATAAGGTGAAAGCAGCATTATTTTCCATAAATCTAGACAAGGCTCTAGGGCCTGATGGTTTGAACCTATGTTTTTACCAGAAGTTTTGGGATGTTGTTAGGGAAGGTGTCACACAGGTATGTCTTGAGTACTTAATTAAATAGTGGCAATTTTCCATCTGAGCTCAATGCTACTTCTATTATCCTTATACCCAAAAAGAGACATCCAGAGACAATTACAAATCTTTACCCTATAGCCTTTTGCAATGTCATTTATAAGATAATTTCTAAGTGCTTAGCTAATGGCCTAAGACTTGTGTTGCCTTCTTTTATTTCTGAGAAACAAAGTGCCTTCATCCCTAGTATACTTATTTCTGACAATGTGATGATCGCATATGAAATGACTAGTTACCTTAAGAAAAATGGCAGGGGAAGGCAGGTTGTGTTGCTTTAAAGATGGATATGTCTACAGCTAAGGATTGTACAAAGAAGTTTTTTTTTAGGCTTATGATGGTGAAGCTAGGGTTTCAAGAGAGTTGGTGAATCTTATTATGAAATGTGTCTCCTTAGTGGTTTATCAAGTGGTTCATAGCTCTCATGTGTTAGGTCCTATTGTTTCTGAACAAGGTATGAGACAAGGTGATCCTTTATCATTGTACCTCTTCTTAATTTGTGCAAAAGGCCTAATCACATCTCTTTCCATGCTAGGGAATAAAGTACTCATCCATGATTGTAAATGGCAAGGTCGACTCCTTTAGTGTCATACCTCCTATTTGATAATGATAATTACTTATTTTTTGAGGCTAAGCTATGTGAATGTCAATAGATTTAAGAATGCCTTAAGTCTTATGAGGAAGCATCAGGTCAGATGATCAATTTTAGTAATTCATCTCTTTCCTTTAGTGTTAACTATACTTTAGTAGTGAAATAAGAAATCAATTCCTTCTTTGGTGTTCCTATGGCTATAGAATTAGGCTCATACCTTGGCCTTCCATCTCTTACAGGAAGGAATAAGAGAGAGATTCTAGACTTTGTAAAGGAGAAAGCATGGAAGTGCATTCAAGGTTGATGATCCAAACCTCTCTCTCGAGTAGGGAAAGAAATCATCCTTAAAATGGTAATTCAAGCTCTCGCTACCTATGTGATGAGTGTATTTACACTACCATTGTTACTTTGTGAAGAAATGGAGTGCCTTATGACATCATAGTGGTAGGCTTTGCAAGGGAAATGAGGTTTTCGGATTCATGGTTTTGGGATTCATTAGAAGTCTTAAGACAAACTAAGTGTTCCAAAGGCAAGTGGTGGATTAGCTTTTCACAAGTTACGCCAATTTAGTGTAGCACCTTTAACTAAGCAAGGCTGGAGGCTCTTAATTTATCCCAACTCGCTCATTACCAAAATTTATAAGGCTAAGTATTTTCCACATCCATTTTCTTAGCAACCAAATTAGGGGTGAATCCTAGCTACCTATAGAGGAGTATCATAGAGGGACAATCTCTCATCAAAGTTGAAGCTTAGTATCTCATTGGGTTTAGTGATAATGTGAATATCTAAAGGGATCCTTAGTTGCATGTGACCAAAATCCATGAGTTAAAACTCCTCATATTGTTGGACTGGAAGATGTCAAAGTTAGTTCTCTCAAGTCAATTCGCAGGTATAGTTGTTATAGGGATATCCTTAATGATCTATTCAATGAACAGGACAGGAGTTTAATTCTACAGGTGCCTCTCAGACACAAGGTACATACAAATAGATGGACATGAATTTTTGATAAGAAAGGCTCCTATACAGTGAAAAATGGGTACATGCACATAATGGGGAATATCAGAAGCTCTTCTCAACTTTCATCATCTCAAAACTAGAAGCACTTATGGTCTTTATATGTTCTAAGTAAAGTCAAAATTTGCTTTAGAAAGCTTTAACAGATAACCTTCCAATAATGACTAAACTGAGATACAGAAAGGATTAAGTTCCTAGTTTATTTCCTTTGTGTTCAATGGAGGAGGAAAGCACCTTTCATATTCTAGTTTATAGTACTATGGCAAAGCAACTATGGTGTATGTCTAATCTAAGGGACTTGAGCAGTATAGTGTCTTCCTTTCAAGATTTTTCATAGTTCATCAATGTAAATAAACTCACTGTGGATCTCAATATGATTGCTTCTTTGTGCTGGACTTTATGGAACAATGGAAATAATCTAGTGTAGCATAATAAGTCAACACTAGCCTCAGTCTTATATCGCAATGCCACTGCTTATTTATTAAAATGGCAGAAAGCCCAGGTTCGATCCTCTGACAATACAGATCAGCAGAGTACCTAGAATTTTAAATGGTAGGCCTTTCCATATGGTTTTCTCAAATGCAACATTGACACGCTATATTTGACCAACAATGTTTCATTGTTATGGTGGTGTGATCAGAGATGAATAGGGAAGGTTCATAGCTGCAAAGAATGATTTGCTCAGAGATCCAAATGATGCAATAATGACAAAGGGCTTATATTGCAAGGAGGTACTCAGTTGGCTTAACTCTGGCAACTATTAGAAGACCATTATTGAATTAGATTCGCAAATTTTGGTTAATGCTCTTCATGGTACTCACAATGATAGTTTTAGTTTTGACTTGATTGTTAATGATTGTAAATTCCTTTAGAGAGATAGACCAGATTGTTCTTTTACTTTTGTCAAATGTCCAATGAATTGTGGTGTTCATTCTCTAGCTAGAGTAGCCATTTCTATGTCTTAGTAGGGTGTGTGGACTAGCATACCACCCTTTTTTATTCTTAATGTTTTTAAGCTCTGATAATTAATGAATTTCAATTTCCTATTAAAAGAAAAGATAAGCGAATATATGGAGTATTAAAGGTAAAATAATTTATTAAAAAATTAATATATTTTTGCTTGTAAAATGTTAAAATGAATTGAAATAGTATTGTGAGCTTATAGGTGGATTTAAAGGGGGTGGTAATGGGGGCACTTGCAACACTACATCGTAAAAAAGTAGTATAAATTATAGATTATTTTTAGTTTTGCCCCACTAAAATTTTCTAATAACATATTTTCAACAGAATATAATATGTTATAATTTTTGAGATACTAAAATAACTACTGGCCCGTAATAATAGCCCATTATATACTATGATTATATTTTTAAAAAGCCCAAAGTCTATTACACATAATAAAATTATTTTCATTTTCATTTTTTTCTTTTCACTTCCTTCACTTTTTATCTTTTTTGCTAGCTTACAAAGGGTGTGCCCTTTGGTGTATTCACTTATGAGATTAGCTTAGATTTTGCCAATTGCTACTGCATTTGTGGAAAGAGTATGTTTTGCAATGAAATTAGTGAAGAATTGACTATGTAATAGAATGTATGATTCATGGATGAATGATTGTTTGATCACATATATTGAGAGAGATATATATCTTTAATAGTGTTGATAATGAGAAAATGTTTCAATGTTATCAAAATATGAGGTCTCGTAGAGAACAATTATAAAAAGATAGATATTAATTAGTTTATTTTATGTAATTTTATTGTCATATGTTTTGTGTTGATTATTTTATAATATTATTTCTTATATTGTTATTTATAGATGTATCTTATAACAATTCAAGGCTAGTAATATAGTAGTAAAATTTTAAAACTTGTAAGGTATATTGACTTTATATGTATTTTGAATAATAATTTGATTTTTTAAACTTTGATGTTTTGTTTTTCCAGCTTCAACAACACAAGTAATGTACTACGTTGCAGTAAAATTTGCCGCTGAAATCTTTTCCCAGCTCCACCCTCGTGTGAGCTACATAGACATACTCGCCTTATTATTGAAATTTTATTACATAACAAATTGAGGAAATCAATTTAAAATTTTATTATTAATTTTAACTACAAAATTTCTCTTATCTTCTCAATTTTAAAGAGAAAAAAATTAAATTACTAGAATAACTAACTAATTTCTCATTATTTTTTAATATAAATTCATTAAAGTCTCAAATTATATGAAGGGTAAAATAATATTTTATGTTTGAAATTTGTTTTAAATAATTTTAAAATTTGTTTTAAATAATAATTTAATTTGTGCAATTTAAAAAATGACATTTAATCTCTAAATTTTATTTTTTTATAAAAATTAATCCTTTCGTATGCTCTTTTATATTTTTTTTTGTTAAAAAATAATTATAAAAATAATAAAAATAAAATTTCCAAATTACCTCTCCACATCTCTCTTCCATGTTTTCCATAATTGAAACAATTGCTAAGATCCATGTGAAAAATTGCAACTCAAAAAGCAAAGCTGGGCTCGGCGATGGAAGAGACCACCTGACTACCTCAATGAGCAATAAATTTATTATGGTTGTTAAATTTTTAATATAGATTTGGGAGAATCAATCTTAAAAACTAGCTTGTTAAAACTGGACAGTCTATTTTTATATTAATCACTTAATATTTTTGTATTTAGTAGATGTGAGATCTTAACACTTCTCTATAAGTGACAATAGGTTATTCAAGGTTGTCACTTGAGACAATTAGAATCAGATTAACTGGTAAGGTAATTTGGTAAACCGGACTAACCGACAAAGTAATTAGGTAATCAGATAAACCGAATTAACCAGTAAAGTAATCAGGTAATCAAGTAAATCGGACCAATTAATAAGGTAATTAAGTAATCAAGTAAACCGAACAACCCAGCAAGATAATTAGGTAGACAAAATCAACCTGCTCTGATATCATATTAAATTTTTAATATTGATTTGGGAGAACCAATCTTAAAAGTTAGTTTGTTAAGGTTGAAAAGTCAATTTCTATATTAATTATTTAAAATTTTTGTATTTAGTAGATGTGGGATCTTAACAATGGCGATAAACGGAGCACAAATGCTGACTATGGAACACATGTCGGCAGGGGGATGCAGATTTGCCTTTGCCTTGGATCCCGATTAGCGCATCAATCAACTGAGTTTATGGTAATGGGTTACTAAGTTTTTGTTATTGGGTCACTAATTTCTCTAACTAACCAAGTAGACCTTCTCTATGCCTCTGCTTTTCCTATTCCTTCATTACTCTAAAACAATCTCAGCGGTTATTATGAATAAATCTGTGGTAGTGATGAATCGAGATTATTTTTAATTTAAAACATTAATTATTAATGAATAATCAACAGAAATATATTTAAGCGCTAACCAGGTAGAGAAGAAGTTATATGTTTTGTTTAATAATGGAGATGTCTTTGGCCAAAAAAAAAAAAAAAAAAAAACAAACGAAGTTTAAATGATGGAGATGAAAGAGAAAAAAGGCTAAGGGTAAAAGTCTAGGTCAATCTCTGGAAAATGAAACATTAATATATGCAAGTTTGGCTTTGTACCTCTCTCTCTCTCTCTCTCTATTGTTTATGTCTTACAGGTTTGGCTTTGTATGTCTTGTAAGTTTGGGTTTTTTAATTAATTTGTTTAATTTATAAATTTAATTTGTTTAATATGTAAATTTTGATTAATTTGAGAATTAATGTGTTGATTGATTTTTCTTTTTAGTTTAGTTGGAGATAGAGGGATGTGTTGTGGTGTCCCTCCCACATGGAAGGACCCACATGTATGAAAAAAAAAAGGGAGGTAGGCACCGACTTATCAAAAATCGGTGCTTAACTCGTTGAACTATTATCCCTTGCATGCCTATAAAAGGGCATGCAAGGCTCACAAATTAAATACAGAGCACTTGCGAAATTGCAAGAGAAGAAAAAGAGAGAGAGAGTTTGGTTTATAGTTTTGGGAAATAATTCCTAAAAGGGAGAGTGACAAAATAGTGAGAAAAATACTTTGGGGTATTTTTGGGAAACACGGTGAGTGTTACTATTTTGGTGAGATCTCATTTAAACTCTCTTGTACCTACTATTTTTAATAGTGGAAATTTTATTCGGAGTTTGTCCCGTGGACGTAGCCCAAAATTAAGGGTGAACCACGTTAACTTGCTGGTGTTATTTTTATTATTATTCCGCAATTATCTTATTGATTATACCCGCTGTGCCCAACAAGTGGTATCAGAGCTACTTGGTTAATGATCCCAACCCATTAATATTCTTAGTATGCTCTGTGGTTGCAGCATAGACTGATCTTCCACATCAGAAAAGATTTTATTGGGACTAGATAAAATTGCGGTCCGGTGCAGTGTGATATTTTGAGAAAAGAAACATACTACACAGAAGAGAAAAATCCAAGGAATTTTCTAGTGAAATCCGTTTCGAAAATGGTTGTAAAATTAGAATTTTGGTGAATAGTAAAACAGTAATAACGCAAATTTTGTTTGCATGGTTACTGTTTCAACTCGACTACTGTTTTAACTCAGTTACTGTAGCAGACAAGTTCATCACTGTAGCAGAGTTACTGTTCAAGTCCATAACTGTAGCAGCCTAGCCCATCACTGTAGCAGTCCAGCCCAGTTACTATTGCAAGTCCAGCCAAGTACTGTTCACATATACGGTACTATTCACGTATACGGTACTGTTCACCTATACGGTTCCTGTAGCAAGTGTTGAAGCTATGGAGGCAAAGACAAGTAAAATGATCAACTTAAATGGCACAAACTACCACATATGGAGAAACAAGATGAAAGATCTCCTGTTTGTGACGAAATTGTATTTACCGGTGTTTACTACAAATAAACCCGAAGACAAATCAGATGAGGAATGGAAGTTTGAGCATGAGCAAGTGTGTGATTTTATCCGACAGTTTGTCGAAGATAATGTGTACAATCACATCTGCAATGAGACTCATGCAAAAACACTGTGGAATAAGCTTGAGGAGCTATATGCTTCTAAAACTGGCAATAATAAATTATTTTACTTGACAAAATTGATGCAAGTAAAATATCGAGAAGACACTTCTGTAGCAGATCATCTTAATGAAATGCAAGGGATTGTGGACCAGTTGTCAGGAATGGGCATAAAATTTGACGATGAAGTACTTGCTCTTATGATGCTAGCCTCTCTACCAGAGTCATGGGAGACTTTGAAGATCTCAATTACTAATTTTGCGCCTAACGGTGTGGTAAATATGGAGGCTGTTAAAAGTGGTATTCTGAATGAAGAGATGAGACGGAGATCACATAATTCAACCTCTTCATCACAGCCAGAAGTTCTGGTTACAGAATCCATAGGGAGAAACCAATATAGGGGATCAAAATCCAGAGACAAGAGCAGAGGAAAGTCAAATAAATATGCAAATATTGAGTGCCATCATTGCAAAAGGAAGGGGCATATTAAGAGATTCTGCCGACAATTCAAAAAGGAGAAGAACAAAGGTAAGGAGAAAAAACATAATGACAGCAGCGATGATGAACAAATAATTACTATCAATGAATTCAACATCCTTCAAGATGAAGAACTTGTCAATCTTGTAACCCAGGAAGCCAGTTGGGTGATTGACAGTGGTGCTACTGTCCATGCTACATCGCATAGAGAATTCTTCTCATCATACACACCTGGAAACTTTGGTGTTGTTAGGATGGGAAATAAAGGCCTGTCAAAAGTTATTGGTAGAGGAGATGTTTGCTTAGAGATGGAGAATGGCACAAGACTAGTCCTCAGAAATGTGAGGCATATTCCAGATATGCGGCTGAATCTGATTTCAGTAGGTAGACTAGATGATGAAGGTTTCTGCAACACCTTCATGAATGGTCGATGGAAACTCACAAAAGGTTCCTTGGTAGTGGCCAGAGGTAAAAAGTACTCATCACTCTATGTGATGAATGCAAAGCTCTCCAACGACAGTGTGAATGATCTAGAGAAAGATAATACAGTTGAGTTATGGCATAAGAGATTGGGTCACATGAGTGAGAAGGGGATGACCTATCTGGTCAAGAATAATGTGCTATCTGGAATAAAGCAGGTGCATTTAGATAAATGCACAGATTGTTTGGTGGGAAAGCAAAATAGAGTTGCTTTCAAGAGTTCTCCTCCTTCCAGAATGAAGAATGTGTTGGATATGATACATTCAGATTTGTGTGGACCGATGCCAAAGTCACTTGGTGGTGCTCAATACTTTGTGACTTTTATTGATGATCATTCTCGGAAGACATGGGTATATACCTTGAAGACAAAAGATCAGGTGTTAGATGTCTTCAAGCAGTTTCATGCATCAGTTGAGAGACAGACTGGGAAGAAATTGAAGTGCATTCGGACCGACAATGGTGGAGAATACACTGGACTATTTCATACTTACTGTAAAGAGCATGGTATTCAGCATCAGACAACACCTCCGAAGACACCACAGTTGAATGGCTTAGCTGAGAGGATGAACAGAACTTTGATGGAGAGAGTCAGATGTCTACTCTCACATGCAAAGTTACCTAAGATGTTTTAGGGTGAAGCTCTTCAAACAGCTGCATATTTGTTAAATCGCTCAACCTGTGTCCCTCTCAATAATGATATCCCGGAGAGAGTTTGGTCAGGAAAGAATGTTTCCTATAATCATCTGCAGGTGTTTGGCTGTAAAGCATTTGTTCATATTCCCAAAGATGAGAGATCCAAGCTTGATGCTAAGACAAGACAGTGTATCTTTATTGGCTATGGTCAAGATCAATTTGGCTATAGATTTTATGATCCGGTTGAGAAGAGACTTATCAGGAGCCGTGATGCTGTATTTGTTGAGGATGAGACCATTGAAAATATTGACAAAATGGAAAAAGATGTTCCTTCCAATGGTGACTCATCAGATTTGGAATTAATTCCACCAACGCCGGTGCCAAAAGAGGCTGGAGATGAAGACCAGAATAATCCACCTGATGAAGATGATGCTCCCATAGAAGTTGGTGCTGAGAATGCTGAAGATGAATTAGATGATGAAAATGATGATGCTGTTCATCATCAACCACCAGCACCTATGGCTTCCCCAGTTCCATTGAGAAGAAGTGATAGAAGAAGACAACCATCTATCAGATATTCAGCAAATGAGTACGTGTTGCTAACTGACGGGGGAGAACCAGAAAGTTTTGGAGAAGCTATGGATAATGAACACAAAAAGAAGTGGATTGAGGCCATGCAAGATGAGATGAAGTCCTTGTACGAGAATAAAATATTTGAGCTGGTGAAGTTGCCTAAAGGCAAAAGAGCTTTGAAGAATAAATGGGTGTTCAGGTTCAAGCATGAAGAACACAGTTCCATACCCCGATTCAAAGCCATATTGGTTGTTAAAGGGTTCAACCAAAGAAAAGGCATTGATTTTGATGAGATATTTTCACCTGTTGTGAAAATGACATCCATTCGTACTATGCTGGGGTTAGCAGCAAGTCTTAATTTGGAGATTGAGCAAATGGATGTGAAAACTGCCTTTCTACATGGGGATTTAGAAGAGGACATATACATGGAGCAACCAGAGGGTTTCGAAGTTAAGGGAAAAGAGGATTATGTTTGCAAGTTGAAAAAGAGTCTGTATGGCTTGAAACAAGCACCGAGACAATGGTATAAGAAGTTTGAGTCAATTATGGGGGAGCAAGGCTACAAGAAGACTACTTCAGACCATTGTGTTTTTGTGCAAAAAATTCTTAGATGAAGATTTCATCATTCTTTTGCTTTATGTCGATGACATGTTGATTGTTGGCCAGAATATTTCTAGAATCAACAACTTGAAACAACAGTTGAGTAAGTCTTTTGCCATGAAAGACTTGGGACCAGCAAAGCAAATTCTTGGCATGCAGATTATCAAAGACAGAGGAGCCAAGAAGATATGGTTGTCACAAGAGAAGTACATTGAGAAAGTACTTCAGAGGTTCAATATGGACAAAGCTAAGGCGGTTAGTTGTCCTCTTGCTAATCACTTTAGATTAAGTTCTAAACAGAGCCCTTCAACAGACAAAGAGAAGGAAGAAATGAATAAGATTCCTTATACTTCAGCAGTTGGAAGTTTAATGTATGCCATGGTGTGTACACGGCCAGATATTGCTCACTCTGTTGGAGTAGTGAGTCGGTTCCTTTCAAATCCTGGTAAGGAACATTGGGCTGCAGTAAAATGGATTTTTAGGTATCTTCGTGGCACTTCCAAAGTATGCTTATGCTTTGGAAAAGAAAAGCCTATCTTAGTAGGCTACACAGATGCAGACATGGCTGGAGACGTAGATTCAAGAAAGTCTACTTCAGGATACCTGATTATATTTGCAGGGGGAGCTGTGTCCTGGCAATCAAGGTTACAGAAATGTGTTGCACTTTCTACTACTGAGGCCGAGTTTATTGCAGCAACGGAAGCGTGTAAAGAGTTGCTATGGTTAAAAAGGTTCTTAAATGAACTTGGTATGCAGCAAGACAGATATCAGTTATTTTGTGATAGCCAGAGCGCTATTCACCTTGGGAAGAATTCCTCATTTCATTCAAGATCAAAGCATATTGATGTGAGATATCACTGGATCAGAGATGTATTGGAGAAAAAGCTATTACATTTTGATAAGATCCATACAGAAGAAAATGGATCAGATATGTTGACAAAGATTCCACCAAGGGAGTCATTTGAATACTGTCGATTGGCTGCAGGAATGATGGAACCCTCCATGTGATCGGGAGGGGGAGATTTGTTGTGGTGTCCCTCCCACATGGAGGGACCCACATGTATGAAAAAAAAAAAGAGGAGGTAGGCACCGACTTATCAAAAATCAGTGCCTAACTCGTTGAACTATTATCCCTTGCATGTCTATAAAAGGGCATGCAAGGCTCACAAATTAAATACAGAGCACTTGCGAAATTGCAAGAGAAGAAAAAGAGAGAGAGAGAGTTTGGTTTATAGTTTTGGGAAATAATTCCTAAAAGGGGGAGTGACAAAATAATGAGAAAAATACTTTGGGGTATTTTTGGGAAACACGGTGAGTGTTACTATTTTGGTAAGATCTCATTTAAACTCTCTTGTACCTACTATTTTTAATAGTGGAAGTTTTATTCGGAGTTTGTCCTGTGGACGTAGCCCAAAATTAAGGGTGAACCACGTTAACTTGCTGGTGTTATTTTTATTATTATTCCGTAATTATCTTATTGATTATACCCGCTGTGCCCAACAGGATGAGAGGGAGGGTGAGATGGTATGAACGAGAGAGATAATATAAAATAGAAAATTTAATTGTAAATCGAGAGCATTTTAGACTTTTCATAAAATTTTAATGGAAAAATTAATAGAATGACTATTTAGTATATCAGAGTATGTTTGAGATTGCTATTAGGAGTTAAAAAAGTATTTTTAAAATTTTTTTAATTTTATTGTTTGATTTTTATCATTTTTGATAAATTTTTTTTAAACATACTTTTAGAAAAAATATTAATTTACTTGCTGCTGTATTAAAGCTGTTTTTAAAAAATTATAAAAATTTTTATTAAAAAATAATTTTTTTAGACACAATATCAAACGGGCTATAAATAATATTTTATCCTTATATGAACAACTCTTATCCAAGGTATATTTTTTTCTTTCATTGCCCTATTCTATTTCTCAAACTAAGCCTATCTGAAGAGAAAATGAATGGTTTCCAGAAAATTCAACCGCAAAGATATCCTTTTCATGAATAGACAGGCACAAGAAAACCAAATTGAGTAAGATGAGGTCTCATATGTATTTGATTGATCGTAAAAATTCTTGAAATTCAATAAGCACATGGAGGAAAAATTAAAAAGTTAATTATGCTTTTCCTAAGTACTAATCTTTCTTAAATTTCCAATGGGAAGGCAGCCACTAGAAAAAAGGATAAAGCAACCGACCATTCGTAGAAGTGGACAAAGGACATATACCAAAGCTTTCATTCATTTGTCTGTAATTACTAATATCCCTTCTCCCTTGCTTTTATTCAATACCATTAATGCCCCTACCGTAGGCAGCTACTTACTCTTTTTTTTTTTTTTTTTTTCTTTTATAGATTTTTTTAAATTGAAAATTTTTAACAAAAATTAATTTTTTGTTAATTGGATTTATATTAGATTTTTATATGAGAACAAAATAAGTTAAAAGAAAGATGGGAATGAAACAATTGTTTTAGGATTTATTTGGTTTTTGTTAAATGAAATAACATAGTAGCCTTTTTTATATAAAAAATTTAAAATATATAATTTATTTATAAGTAATAAAATTTAATTTAATTTTTTAAAATTGAATTTATAGAAGTGAAATAAATATTTTAATTTATAGGAAATATGAAAATATAAAAATTTTGAAATAAATTTTATAGTTATATCATATATGGTCTTATTTTTCAATCATATACAAAATTAGTTATATCATATATGGTCTTATTTTTCCATCATATACAATTTTTATGTCCTATAAGTTTGAAAAATATGTGTTCAAATAATAGATTATTATATATTTAACATTCAATCAAAAATTGAAATGTAAAGTAACTGTTTCCTAAGATAATTACTAATTCAAAATTCAAATTAAAGATATATTGAGCAATTATTTTATTTCCATCCTACTCCATGAATCATTCGTGCTTATATGAAATTGCTATTTTTTTATTTTTTTTTAAATTTAACCTTGGAATAATTATTTTGTATATAATTACTATTTTTACAATTCCAACCCTTTTTATTAAAATACTTGAAAGAAATTGGCAAGGCTCACATATTGTCTTTTCTTTTTCTATAAAGCAAATTTAAGAGAATGTGCAAAAAATATTATATAAAGGCTATATAATTTAGTTGTTGCTAGTGACTAATAACTTATAGCTATTGCGAATAACTAATAGTGGTTAGCTGATAATTGATAGTTAAAAAAATATGATTGTTTATTAAAATTTTACTAGTTATTATTGTTCAAATGTTAAATGAGGATTAAAAGTATAATTTATTTTTTGTATATTATTATCTATCTATTTTTTTTTCTAATGAGTATATAAATAGCAAGAATAATGAAATTAAGCGTTAAAAAATTACAACTAATACTGTATAATTATATTTTTTATAATTATTATTTATAATATTTTAATAATTATTTACTATAATTATAATTATCTAAAATTAATTTTGAAAAGTATTTTTTTATTAATAATGATTTTTTATAGTGGGAACCTAATGTAAATTTCAATCACCTAACAGTTAGTGGGAAAAAGTTCACAATTTGAGTTTTTCAAAACTAGTTATTTGTACTCTTAACAGCCATCAACTGTTGTTTTATTATTATTATTTTTTTTACCAAACAAGTTGATCTAATTGTTAAGCGTTAATAAGCTATCAGCTGGCTCTAAACAGCTAAAACAAATACCCACTGAGACCCTATTTAGTTTAATTATTTATAGCAACTGTTAGCCGATATCTGTTATATTTATTAAGTGTTTGATAACTATTAAGGATAAATAATAGCATTTAATTTTTTATTTAAATATTATTTTTAATTGATGCAGCTGTTGGAAATAAAAAAGAAAAAAACTAATAGCTATTAGGAACTGAAAAGCTAACAGCTGCATTAAAAAATTTTATCAAACACCCACTAAGTAAATAATAGTTATTTCATTCATGGTTTGATGACTTTAAGACATTACGGTTGCTATAAAAAAATAAAATGAAAAATAAAAAATTATATCATTAGTGTCTGAATTTTTAAAATATGTTATTTTGGTGTTTGAATAATTTTTTTGTTTCACTGGTTTTTCAATTATTAAAAATAATCTCATGAGTGTTTGTTACTATTTATTACCTATTTAGTAGTTATCAGAGTGTTTTTAGCCGCTTAAAAATAATTGCACCTTTCTACATCTTCTCAAAAATCCTTTCTAAACACAATCAAAAGAGATGTAAAGCTTACCAAACATAGACAGCTCCTTATGTATAGGCCTGTTCACTCTTATATTTGTTGTATTTCCTGGATTAATGGCATTTTGATAATTGATAATGGACTTAAATTATTCATATGTAATTATTTTTAAAAATTAAAAAACTCGTTGAAAAAAAATATTCAGATACCAAAAAAATAAAAAATAAAAAATTCATATGTAATATATTTGGTTTATATTCTATAAAGTTCAGACACTAGTAGTTTAATTTTAAAAGTTCAAACACTAGTAATATAATTTTTGCAAAAAAAAAAAAAAAAAAAAACTTGAATGAGGCTACGAATCAAGTGTATATTAGAAATTGAAATTCTAAGCAACAGAGGGTATTTATGTAATTAGAATGACAAGCAAAACTATTGGAGAAGAAAATTGCTTATTTGCTTGGAGTCTGCGGATGGAAAAGGAATCTATCTTTGACAATCAAGTACTAAATGAAGGCAAAGTATTTTAGTTTTAAAGCATTATTATTACTGACTTGAGCATCTCCATCCATAATTCTACAACTTCTCCATAGAGAGAAAACATTATTGTTCTCTCTCTCTCTCTCTCTCTCTCTCTCTCTCTCTCTCTAAAGTTCGATACCAATCCAAGAAGTAGCGAAGCCATATGGATATTCCAGATAAGATTTTGCAGTATAAATATCATTTTGGTATAGCAATTATTGCTTCACTTGTTCTTTCCATATTATTATATGCAGCTCCTAGACTTCTCACCATTCTTACTTATTTTTGGCCTCTTTTTGCCTCAACAACTGTGTTCTTGGTGTTGATCATAGCATTTGGTGGTGTTTCACAGTTAAATTCTGATGCTTCTCATGGTCAACAAACAGGTGAAGGTCTTCTTGACTATGTTGCAGGCCAACCTCAACATACAGTAGAGCCTCAGAAATATGAGTAATATGGAGAGGGATTCAAGTCGGTTCAGATTCAGGTCGGATCAGGTCTAGTTTCCCATTTGTGACAATTATTAGATAGGAAAGAAAAATAAAATTGTTCTGTCTAATAATTTATCGTTTGTTATAATCATTAACATTTCGGTTTCTCTCTTAGATATCAATGTATATGTTAAACTTAATTGCATCTCGAAAGTGAAAATATAATTTGAAGATGTAATTACGTTCGAAAAATAATTGTAAAAAAAAGTTCTCTTTGTTTGTATATAAAGCTTTGCACATTCTCTTTGTATTTGACGTCCATAAGAACCATGCTTTATGTTTCCATTTCGAGATTATCCATGTCATCGCATCCTTCTTCTTATTTACTTATTTATTTATTTTATACTTCTTTTTAAGCAAAGATTAAAGGTTTGTTTGAACGGGGTAAGTGAGATAAGGAAGTAAAATTTTTTGGGGAGTTGAAAAAATTAGTTTGTTTGATAGTCATGATTGAATAAAGTTTCTTAAAAGTAAAAATTTCCACTTTCTTTCCATACATGAAATAACTTTCTCAAGAGCTGTTGGTTTTGAATTTGTTTAGAGTGTGTCATGTATTGTAGGTTCACGAACTAAACGCCTAACTTTTATTAAATGACTGTGAATACTCAATTCTGCTGACAATTATGCTAAAATTTTAAATAACATCTTGATTGAAATGAGTTTAAATTTGAAAATTTAATGAGTTTTGAGATTGAAAATAAATTGTAATTAGACTTAGAAACTAAATAGTCTTCAAAAATTAAATGAGCTTGGAAAGAAAATGAGTTAAATGGAAATTGAATAAAACAAACTGCATTAAAGAAAAATTGTTGCATTTACAGTAATTAAAAACCTTGGGAATTGACAAAGTTGCAAGGAAATATAAATACACTACTTGAAATTAAAATTGCAGTGAACTTGGACTTGAAATTGAATTTAGAAATTTGCTTCTTGAGTTTGGTTATATTGATTGATTATTGTCTCTTTTGGCCTCTTGTATAACCTTGCTTTTATATTGACTTGAGATAACTATCAGAAACTTTTAGATACCCCTTCTTTATTTGGGGCTCATTTCTTTAGGTGAGTGACAGAGTGCCATACATTAACCCTTTATTTGTTTGGAGATAATTAAGGAGAAAAGAAAAGAAGAGAAACTAAAATAATTTCCCTCATTTGGTTGGTAAATAAGTGAAAGAAGAGAAAAGAAAATGAGAGAATTTATATTTCCCTATCTACTTTTACATCAATAAAAATTTTCTTCCATTTTGGAGTGAAATGGAGGGAAATAATGAGATAAAAAGTGTATAACAATTACAATTACCAAAATATCCTCATTACCTTTATATATCACTCTCTTTCACTTCCCTTTTTCGAGCTCCCACCTATCTACGCATTGAAGAAGTGTGATATAGGTATGTTCATCATTTACTTCTTCTCTCTCTCTCTCTTTTCCCATGAATTCCAAAAGTGTGATGTAGCTAGGCAACTTATGAATTTCTACATGGATATTATCCTTTGTTGATACAATTTTTTTTTTGAAATTATTCTGATACAATTTGGTATGAGTATTTGAAATTATAACACAACTTTCACATCACTAATCAAATACAAGCACTATTTATAACACTCACAACAAATTTTTGCACAACTATTTCAAATATATTGACAACCAATATATCAACTCCATACCTCCACAATAAATACTATGAATTATAAGTTATTCATACTAGTTACTGTGAGACCTTGTCCGAAAACCGGTCTGATTTGCCAAGGAATCGAAATGCTCTTCGAGAGAAACTCTACAATTGAAACTCATTGTGAGTTTAGAAAATTGATTTGTGAGATTTGGAATTGGTGAAAGGGAGTCTCTACTTTAATTTAATTGGGAAAATTAAAGAGAACTCAAATTGATTGACTCCAAAATATTTTGATTTATTCCAATGAAAAAAAACACTAATCCATGAGTGACCAAAGAGGACTTGGAGATCACGTTTTGGTAATTACACATTTAAGAAAATATGATTTTCTTCAATTTGGCTAAAAGTTGCAAAATAACTCTTAAAAAAGGAATTTTCGTGTATGTATGGACATGAATAAAATAATGAATGAAATAGATATATATGATAAAATGAAATGAAATGAAATTTGTAAATTAATAAGCAAAATAATAAATCTTACTTAATTATTATAAGAACAAAATGAATAAAATAAAGAGGATCTTTCCTCTAGCTCTTATGGGTACTAAGAAAAGTACACATTTCTCAATTAAGTTAACACAAAATTCATAAATAAAGCATTAATACGAATAAATCAAAGTAAAAGGGAAAAAATATTATTAAATTTTTTTTGGAGTTGATGCCTTTTCAGAATGGCAGTTTGCATATCCTATTGAATACGAATCAAATTCTACGCAGTTCTTCTTTCTTGCGAAGGAGGGGTTATGGAAAAAAGTGTTGGTGTGTTTATTAATTTAATTCTAATTTTTAAATTAATAAATTTTAGATATTTTATGTTTTAGACATAAAGAGAATTCTAGATCTGATTTTAGAATCTTGAAAATGGAAAGAAGATTATACCTTTGCTTTCCTTGACTTTCAGATGTACGAAATGAGTTTAGCTCCAGATATGAGTTCCACCTTGGATTTGAAACCCTGAAGATGAACCTTAACAGTAAAAAGTTAGCAAAATAGCATAATAAATGTAAATTAAAAAGAAATTGAAACAACTGCTTTTTATATCAAATTTCAAGTAGAACTTAAGCACAACAAGCAGAGAATATAGGAGAGTTTTTGCCTTGGAATCCGTGTCAAATGAGTTTGAAGGAGGCTCTATTTATAGAGTTGCTGAAGGGGGGTGCCGGCGTGTGCTTGCCGATCGGGTGACATCCTTAGCGCAGCGGTTGGACCAACATGCCACCCTTATTGCTGGTAGGCTGGGCATCCTGCCTTGCCTCCGACACGCCGGGTGTGCCACCCAAAGCGGTGGCGCGCTGCCAAACCATTGGTCCAACCTGTTTTTACACCGTTTTGGTTGTTTCTGGTCCGTTTTTTATTCGATTTGAGTCTGGTTTGATTCTATAGGTTTGTAATTGAAAAACTGTCGATTGGAGGTGAAAGATTTAGGAAATTTATTTTTTAATGGGGCGCTGCCCCTTGACCCCTGCCCACTAACCGGCTAGTGGGATTGCTGTATGCATAGCGCACTAATCTTAACAAGCGTCAAGTTGCGGCCGAATCCCAAAGGTGCAATTTTGAGGGTTCACAATTACAAGTTAGTGAAGTTGGTTTTGAAGTTATCACTATTGGTGTTAAAATTAGTTAGTTTGTTTCAGTATTTGTTAAGTTGGCAAGTGGTTAGCTGGCATGTGTAGCATGTGTAAGGCGTATATAAAGTGTGTTCTAGTGGTTAGAAGATTGTAGAATGTTGACTGATAGTAACTTCAATAATAAGCCTTTTGTATACCTTATTTTAGTTCAATATACTAGAAGATTATTTCTATTTTCATATTCTTTGTATTACTTTTTCTTTATTATAGAAATTAGTATAATAGATGATGGAGGATTAATTCTAATGCAAAAGAATCTTATTTCATTCCTTTTTTTTTTTTTGAAAAATCTTTTTTCATTCTTGTCCCCTCCAAACAAAAACATTTAAGCCAATTATGATATAGGAACAGTAGATTATATAGCTTCATTTAATATAGGAATTTTGAGGTAAACATAAACATCTTATTTCATCTCTTTTATGTAGATATCTAAAAAATTTTATTTGCATATGGTTGTGAGGCCTTACTCGTGTACTGGCCAGATCTGCTAGAGAGAATTAGGATGCTCATTCAGGTTTAGACTCTCGATGGAATCCTCGGATTTGGATTGGTTGATTTTAAAAATAATTTTAGGAGTCACCACCTTAATTTTATTTAGTATGAAAAATATTAAGGAAAAAACCCAAATTGACTCTAATTAATTAATTTTGCAATTAATTTATCCAATTATAAAAATCACTAGTCTTCAAACTAAGTTGAGCTAAAGGACTATATTTTTATTAAATAAAATAAATTTAGCTCTTAAGTTTAATTTGATTTTAAAAATTAATTTCGTGGATAACAAATATTATATAATAATTATAATATCATGATTAATGCATGAGCATTGTATGATTGCATTGAGAAAATTAAAATGAAACTTCCACAAATTACATTAATTAAAAAGGTGGAAGAAGATTTATTGGGTTTTGGATTTAGAATCCAAACGTGTTCACATACCCTATTAAATAGAGATCAAAACTCATGTAATTTGTTCCATAATTAAGTGGAGGAGTTTAGAGGGTTGATTAGATTGATTTATTTGATTTGGGTTTGTGGGTGAGAGAAAAAGGCTAATATCTTTGTTTTTGGCGGGCAAAAAGTTTTACCATACTGAAGTTCTGTTTTATTGGGATCGGGGTGAATGGATTAATTGAGAGATTAATGAATTAATTAAATAGTTAATTAACTAATTGATGAGCATAATTTAATACATATTAATAACCCTTAAATTTATTTTTTATTGTTCATTTATTAAATAAATATTTTTATTTAATGATATTTTTATCAAATGGGAAATAAAATAGTAAAAGCTTGAAAATTGAGTAAAATTATAGTATTTTACTTGCATGAATAATAATAATAATAATAATAATAATAATAATAATAATAATAATAATAATAATAATAATAATAATAATAATAATTGTGAAAGAAATAATTTTTCAATAAAATCAACTAAACCATTTTCTTTTCTTTTGAAAAATGACACCATCTTCAAGTGTGCAATGGAGACTAAAGAGCTCACCAACCATCCCTATGCAAGTCAACTAAGGAAAACAAAGGATTCAAAAATCAAAGTCATACATTTGATGCTAAAGAAGAAAATTTGCAAAAATTCAAGTCATCACTAATCATCCTTATGCAATCCAACTAAGAAAAACCAAGAATTCAAAGATCAAAGTCATATATTTGATGCTAAAGAAGAAAAATCATTTGAAAATTGGTTTCCTCATCAACTTGCCATCTAGCCACTCATGCTTATAAATATAAGGGAAATGGCTTAGCAAAAGGAAAGCTTGTGAGGGAAAGAATTGAGAAAATAAGGAAGAAGTTGAGATTTCAAGATTAAGGATCCAAACTGCTAAAATGGGTTCTTTTGTTTATTTTGTTGTTTTAATTATGTCTTTCTAAATTTTAATTTTACTAAGGTGGATGATGAAACCATGTTAGATTATTAATTTCTATTTTGTATTGATTCTAAATATTTTACAATTTAATGTTTATGATTTTGGCTTCATTTGATAATATCCTTTCATCAATTCTATCAAGCATTTTTGATTATTAGGAAAATTATCTATACTTGTGTTTTATTGAAAGAAAAGTAATTTTCTTTGATTATGTGTTTTCTATTAAATTGTATATATATAATGCTTAGAAATTACACTTTTGAAGTGAAGGAAAATCTATTTGAGAATTTAATAAAATTGAGCTTAATGATAAAATCAATAGAAGATAAAAAGATTGATTTCTAAACTATCTTCTGAAAATTAGAATCAATACATTATAAAAATTATTAATTAAACATTGATGAATTCTGAAACCTTGGTAATATTTTATCTAAATTTTATTTCACAGGTTCATCTACTCTTAATTGTATTATTTTGACGTTTCTATTTCTTTATCATTATCTTAAAAAAAAATTATTATTTGGAACTAGGTTAGAATTAAATTAATGTGGTTTGATTAAGCTTTTCTATAATTTTTTTCATAACTCTCTCCGTGGGAATGATCTCGTTACCACTTATCTACAGAATTAGTGATTCATGCGTTTGCGAGTATAAATAAAATTTTACAACAATAATTAATATGATGAAAAGGATGGATGGATTAATTAATTAAAAAGATTAATTAATTAATTTGGATGAAGGGTGAATTAAGAAAAATGATTAATTTGAGTTTAAAAAGTGATTAATTAATTAATTGAGTGATTAATTTTAATAAAAAAAGAGAATTTTAGTTAATTAAAAAGATTAACTAACTTGGTTAGGGTGAGATAATTAACTAATTAAAAAGATTGGTTAATTAATTAGAGAGTGGTTAGAGAAAGAAAAAGAGAGCAATTAGAGGATAGCTATAAACTCAAGAGGTGTGGTAAAATGAAGAAATGGAGGGCCTATTTATAGGAAAAGGAGGTGAGGGTGATTTGGGAAGTAAAAATGTAAAAAGACATAAAGGCGTAGGCCTAGAAAAATGCTAAAAAATCAGATTGTGAGTATTTTGGGAACTGTTGGAAGAGTGGTGGGGACTAAGCTACTGGGAGAGCTAGCAGCACCATCAAGCTTTTGGGTGGCACCACTAGTATGTCGGGCAGTATGGAGACAATGGCGCCACCGGGTGTTCCAGTGGCGTACCAACTGGATCTTCTGTTCTAGCATCTAGGTCAATTTTTGAGACTTTCGAGTCAGTTTTTGAGAGTTTCAAAATTCAAAAATCTTATTTTTTAGTGTTGATAAACTTGAAATTAATTTTAGAACAGCCCAATAGTCAGTCTGAGAGAAAATTTGGTCAATTTTGTGAAAATACTATATGATATAGAATGTTCAGTTAGGGTAGGAAAATTTTCAGAGTCCAAAAATTAAGTATTCTCGTATTAATATCACTAAAATTCTATTTTTTGCTCTAGGGATGCTGTCCCTTTGACCCTTGCCCACTAACCGGCTAGCAGGACTACTGTACTGGCTTTGCATAGTGCACTAATCTTAGCAAGTGTCAAGTTGCGATCGGATAATGAGAGTGTAAAATTAAGGGTTCACAGTTGCTCCCTCATCAAATTGTCTTTTCTGTAAGATAATTCTGATGATAGTGAATCTGGAAGAAGGGATGGTACAAGCAATCAAAGTGATGTCTGATGTGAAGTCTCGCTCGAGCATTGGCATGATCCGCTAGAGGGAATCAAAATGCTCATTTGGGTTTAGACTCACGATGGAACCCTTGAGTTTGGATTGGTTGATTTTAAAAATGATTTTAGGTGTCGCCACCTTAATTTTATTTAGTTCGGAAAATATTAAAGAAAAAACCAAAATTGACTTCAATTCATTAATTTTAATTAATTTGCCCAAGGATAAAAATCACTAGTCTTCGAACTAGGTTGAGTTTAGGGACTAGATTTTTGATTTTAAATAGTCTAAATTTAGTTCTTAAGTTTAATTTGACTTAAAAATTAATTTTGATGGAAAATATTAAATAACAATTATAACATCATGATTAATACATGAGCGTGGTATGAGTGCAATGAGAAAATTAAAATGAAACATCCACAAATTAAATTAATTAAAAAGAAGAAAGGATATTTAATAGGATTTGGATTTGAGGTTTGGATTTAGATTCCAAACATACCTACGTACCCCATTGAATGGGAATTAAAACCTACATAGTTCGTTCCACGATTAAGTGGAAGGGTTTAGTGGTTGATCAGATTGATTGATTTGATTTGAATTTGTGGATAAGAGGAAAAGGCTGATACCTTTGTTTTTGGAGGGTGTAGAGTTCTACTGGATTGAAGTTCTATTTTATTGGGATCGAGTGATTGGATTGATTGAGGGATTAATTAATTAATTAAAATGATCAATTAACTAATTAATGTGATGAAATAGATGGATTAATTAATTAAAATGATTAATTAATTAATTTGGATAAGGGGTGGATTAAAAAAAGGATTAATTTGATTTTAGAGAAAAAAAGTGATTAATTAATTAATAATTAAGTGATTAATTTTAATTTAAAAAAGATTTTTAGTTAATTAAAAAGATTAAAGGGTAAAATAATTAATTAATTAAAAAGATTAATTAATTAATTAGAGAGTGGTCGTAGGAAGGAGAAGAGAGGAATTTGAGGGTCGTCATCTACTCAAATTCAAGGGGTATGGGAAATGGGAGAATGGATGGGCGTATTTATAGAAAAAGTGGGTAAGGGTAATTTAGGAATTGAAAAAGTGAAAAGACAATGAGAAGTAGAGCTGGAAAGGGCTAAAAATTGGGTTAAAGGGGATATTTTGAACATTTTTCCGCATAGAAGGGGGACCACCCATGCCAAAGTAGTGGGCAAGCCGCAAGTTGGACCTGTAGCGCCGCACAGGGCTACTATGCGGTAGCTAACATGGCGACTTTTTTTTTTTTTTTTAAAGAGATTGGTAGGTATGGAGTTTAGGAAATTTGGATGTTTCATAATGGCTCTACGTAGCATGTTAAACTTAGCATATGCTAAGGCTGCGGTTGGATGATGAGGGTGCAAAATTAAGGGTTCACAGTTGCCCCCTCATCAGAATTGTCTTGTCTGTAAGGTAGTTCTAATGATAGTGAACCCAAAAGAAGGATTGGTACAAAGAACCAAAGTGATGTCTAGGTCAATGCTTGGACATATTTGGGTGAGAGATATGGTTGAAAAAGGAAGATGGTAAAAAGAACCACAGGGATGTTTAAGCAATTGTTCTTAAACATTTATGGGTGAAAAATGTGGCTGATAAATGGAAGCTAGAAAATAGACCAAAAGGATATCTAAACTGGTAGCTAGATATTTTTAGGTGATTTGATAAATTTGAGCCAAAGATCTAGAAAGTGGAACCATATAGATGTTTAGGTGATTGTTTCTAGACATTTATGGGTGAAATTGATGGATTTGATAAAAGAGATGGAAAAAGGATCACACGGATATCTAGGTGATTATTTCTTGTTATTTATAGGTGCAGTTGATGGATTTGGATAAAAGAGATGGAGAAAGGAACCACATGGATGTCTAGGTGATAGTTTCTAGACATTTATGGGTGAAATTGATGGATTTGGATAAAAGAGATGAACAAAAAAAAATCACATGGATGTCTAGGTGACCGTTTATAGACATTTATGGGTGGAAGAGAATTTTGGACAGGATAATTTAGTGAAAAGAGAGTCTCGACCTATGGCGAGTCAGCTCGAGAGATTTTGACAAGATTTTAGTAAAGGGAGAGTCTCAGCCTATGGCAAGCGGGGTTGATAGATCCTGAAAATGTTTTAATAAAAGAAGAGCCTCGGCCTATGGCGAGTCGGCTCAAGAGATTCTAAAAAAATTTTAATAGGAGGAGAACCTCGACCTATAGTGAGTTGGCTCGACAGATTTTGAAAAGATTTTAGTAAAGAAAGAGCCTCGGCTGATGGCGAGTTAGCTCAATAGATTCTAACAAGATTTTGGTTGCACTAAAGAAACTTGGGCTTTTGAATGTGAGGGGTTAGGCCTTTTTGGAAGGCTCAAGAGAACTTTGCTGGGAGTAAAGGGACTCTAGAAGTCACACTTTATTGATTAGATATGGAAAGGTATCATTTGGCTTCAAAGAAGCATAGGTCAGCTTTAGGAAGTGTTAGTCAGCTTTGAGGAAGTACTGGTCAACTTAAGGAGATATCGGTGAGACTATTGGCTTAGCCTATGTATGATGGTGCATGATTGCAAATGATTATATAGGTGCTAGTGCATAGATGATGCATGTTTATGTATGTATGCTTCAGAACTCATGGACCTTTTATCCAATTTCTATGCCATGGATGATTGCATAGATGCATGAGAATGGATTCATGCATTTTCTTTATGAATGTAATTTTTTTTTGTTGACTTTTGTGTCTGCAAAGACATGCATTTGTGGATTAAAAAAAAAAAAACTCAACAAGGTTAAGGAACTCAACTTGGGTTGGTATGGAATAGTTGCCATGGTGGCATTACAAGGAGTTCAAATGGATCGAGATTTTTCTGAGGGCTTGATTTAGGTTTTAGGATCCAGTGACCCGTATTTTTTGTTTTAGTGTTGCTAAAGAGGAGTTATGTCCCACCTTTAGGAAGTTCAATGCTATGGCTTAGCTACGACTCAGAGGTAACTCTAGTGGTACCAGAGTTCAGAGTTTGGCATTTTCTATATTTTTTAAGAGTTTTAGACTTGCCTGAGGATGGCGTAGGTCAGATGGTGATTGGTGATGGTCAGGTGAATTTGACTGCTATAATTAAGAAGTTTTATGATCCTGGTGACTAGGGAGATATGAGTGGGCAAAGACTCAAGATAAGGGTCTTAGTTTTCTTTTTGAGAGTTGAATGTGAGTCTGTTAGAGCCATGTTGGCAGAGACACTGATGAAAGATGAACTGTAAAAATTTATCTATTCTTATCCTTTCTATTGGGGGTGTTTTGTGGGTGTTTGTTTTAGGTCTTGGGTTGTTTTGTAAGTGTGGCTGATGGATCATTTTCAAGTGGTGGCCCCTACTTTTCAGTCAGCACATGCCTTACTAAGACTCAGTTAGAGGTCGGATAAGATGGTTGCTTATAGCTTACCCCCGGAGGACATATTTTTAACACTGCTAATGGTAAGGGATTAGATCTTTAATGATTAGGGGTCATGAGTGTCGAGTGGTTTGCCTAGTGGGTTTGGTTTGAATGACTTTCCACTAGGGGATGAGGGTCTTGAAGTAGGTGAGGCACACTTAGGATGTGCCCCTAGTTTTCCTTTCTCAAAGTCTACGTAAATCACAACTTTCATTATCAGAACTATCGAGGTGGCTGGTTAAGGATTTATTATGCCATTTGTTTTAGAATTTCACTTAGGACCACAAAGAGGTATGATAGGTGGTTGATAAAGATGATTGGGCTAGATGAGAGAAAGTGCTAGGCTACCCTATTGAGGGTAATAGAGGGTGACACAGTTGAGGAAAGATGGGCTACAAGAGAAGCCATTAGTGGCCAGAGGACTGTAGCATAGATAGAAGGTGACTTGATTATAGAAGGAGACTCGAGAATCAAAGGGAGGTTTAACACCATAGGCTAGAGCAGTGACTCAGACTATGATGGTAGTGACAAAGGAGACTATGACTGTAGTGAGGACAGGATGACATTACATTAGAGGTTCAGGAAAGGACTGCTATAGTTAGAGCAAAAAGGGGCCCTGTAGTTTCTAAACTATAAAGGATGATTTTTTTTAGAGTAGTTTCAAAACTACTGATACTCAAAAATGGGTTTTTGATACTACTATAGTGAGTAGTTCTAATTCTATTGGTACTTCTATTGCTATGGCAAAGGGAGCTATAGAGATCTGGAGAAGGGAGTGCCCATTTAAGGAGATTATGGTAGACTTTGATCCTAATGAGGATACAAGAGATATGCACCTTAGGAGGTAGAAGAAGATTGGCTAAACCATGACTTAAGACATGACTTGTTTTGCTTTTTATCTGAAATAATTATAGGTTAATAAGACTACAAAAAACAAGATAAACCATAGAAGATATTGAAAGGGCTATCATTTTTATCATAATGATGGATTTGTATTCTACAAAATTTGATAATCATTAAATGAGACATCATTCATTTTTGCTCTAATTTCTGCCTAAGCCGCCATTATGGATATTCAGCTTAGCAAGCATTCTTTTCCTTCTTCTTCTTTTTCTTTTTTCTTCTTTGTTTTTTTTGTCTTTTCTTTTCTTTTTTTTTGTTTATTTAGGCAAAAGAATTAAGTGAATGATGTTTAGGCACAAAGATAATAAGAATGCGATGCAAACAAAATACTTTATATTGTGATTTAGATTGCACCCGAGATGGGCTGCCTATGTATCTCTTACAGTTATCATCATCATTTTTTATCACCTTTTTCAGGCAGAATTAAGTCTATGTAGTTCTGATGCAGATGCATGAAAATAAAAAATGAAATGCAGATATCATCTTCAAATGATGTATTGCTTCAAGTGATCTAGTGTGCCAAGATGGGAGAATTCGCTTTTATCATCCATAAAGATGGTGCCTCTATTGGACAGAATCTTCTTGAGCATGTATGGTCTGGCCTAATCTAGTTTGAACTTTCCTCTCGGATCATAAATAAAAGCCTCAATCTTTTCCTTCTTGCAAAAAAAGGTCTTTCACCTTCTTGTTGAAGCGTCTGACAAGTCTCTATTAATAGTCCTGAATTTTATACAGAGCATCCATTCTCTTTTTATCAATAGCCTTTAACTTGTCATAATGTCCTCTAATATACTCTTTGCATCTTCTGTTGGATAGTCTTCTTGTTTGTGTAGGTGTTGATCTTGTGAACTCTGATGCTTGGATCATCCCTATCTCGTCTTATATCGAATAGCTCATGAGCTTTTTCACTACTACCATACAAATGCAATGTATGGGATTTTTGATTTTTTTAATTTTTTATGCCATAATTAATTGATCCTTTTTCCTTTTTCTTCTTTTATTTTTTTATTTTTTGTATTTTTCATTTTTTAACTATTTTTTTTAAGATGTCCTATTTAAAGATGAATTAGAAAAAATTAAAGCAAATCTTTTTTAAACTTTTATTACTAATAAAAGTCCCATCATAAGTACATTAAAGGATAAGCCTAAAAAGCAAAATATAGACTCAGATCTAATAGACTCAAATTCAAAGAAAAAATTTAATAGAAAACAGACTCAAAAGACTCAAACTCAGAGGACTTAAGCATAGCAACTTGGCATTCTTCTCAAAGTGTCAATTATTTGGTGAAACTTGAGATATTTGGGTGGGCTTAGTGGTTCAGAAAAGGATAGGTGATGATGCTAGACTTTGGGTTTGGGAGCAATGATGTCTCCACTATCAATGAGGTCTTGGATTTTATGCTTTAGAGCCTTGCATGCATTAGTTTTGTACCTTAGCCCTTGATGATAGTTGTAAATCTCATAGCATTGTATCCTTTAGGAAAAGGGTTTGGAGGAGGTCATAGTTCTAAGGGCTTAACTAGATTAGCCTTTAAGTCTTTCTTATAAACAATGCTAAGGTATATGCCTAGCTAAAAAAAAATCCTTTTTACTTCCAACCTCATTGGCTGGTGATAAGAAACAACATTTACCTCCCCCTCTCTTTAGGTGGTGTTAGTGGTGTAGTTAGTGTTCTTGTGATACCTCGAACTAGAGGATGGATCCTTGATTTGTTTCGATTGGATCAAATCCTCGATCTTAGTGGTAGTGGCAATTAAAGCTTTAAAGTTAGGGAGGTACTGTGTTTGTAAATGAGCCTAGTATTGGGGGAGGAGGTTTTTGGTGATGATTTTAATTTGCTCTACTTCAGATGGATGCATCACCATTTGAGCCTCTTTTGTCCTCCACCTTGTAAGGAACACGGTGAAGACTCCCTTTGGCTTTGTTTAGTGGTTTTTAGATCTTGACAAGTAACATCCACCTCAATGTGATAGTGGTATTGCTTGACAAAAGCATTGCAGATGTCATCTTATGTTTTCTTGTGGTTCTGATTGAGATTTAAGAGCCATTTAAAGGTAGCCCAAGTTAAAGATTGTTGCAATAATTGAGCAAGGAGCTTATCATCCACACCAAAAATGGTCTCATTGTGCCCACATGCATCTTGAGTTGGGCCTTAAGGCATGGTGTTCCATTGAATTTGTCCATTACGGGCATCTTAAACTTAGGTGGAGCTGGCTTTTGGGAAGAGAGCTAAGGAGTTGACATCTATCATATCCTCATGCTTTTTGATGTCCTTGATTATTCTCTCAATGACCACAATACTCTCCATCAAATTCTTAGCTTCGAGAAAGCTAGAGAAATCTCCACTTTAAAAAGATTCATAGTGGGAAAAGGAGTGGTTGCATTCAAGTCCACGACCGGAGAGGTTGGAGTTTCACGTGCTTTCCCTTTATCAGTGAGATTGATAATAGAGGGAGTAGGAGTGGGGGTATGGTTGGTTCCGACTTGAGCGGAAGCAAGCTGAGTAAGGGGAGGAGTGATTCTGGCATTGGTCATTTCCTTGACCTCATTGATGATGGATTGGCGCTAGGAGTTGAGAGCATTAGTGAAAGTGGAAGACTAGGCATTGAGAGCATGGATGAAAGTGTTGGCTTGGGTCTTAAGGGCAGTAGTGAGTATAGATTAGAAAGTCTCCTATTATTTCTTGAGGAGGTTGGCAAAAAAGGTGCTCATTGCATGTTGGTCAAAAAAGCTGGAGGTGTTGGCCATCAATACCTTTAAAATAGAAAACAGATAGAAAATGGGTAAGAATACAGAATTGTGAAGGAAAAAAGGAAGGTGTGCTGAGAAAAGGATTCCTTCCACATGGTTGGTCACCGGGTATACATATTTAATAGGGTGAGTATGTGAGGTATTTTAGGGTAATGGACCACCAGTTTGGGTCTTTAAGGTGTTTGAGGGTTCACTTCATCTAGCTTTTCATGTTATGTACGTATGATCATGACGTGATACATGCGAAAAAATGTTTCATGAACATGCAAGAGTACCGATTATTACAGTACGTGGAAGCTAAGGTCAATGGATAGGGCAACTATATGTACAAGGGTAAAAGGGTGGTTTGATTAAGGATCCCCATTCCACTAAAGCATTGATATACCTAATCACATGTGAGGCAAGGAGCCTTGCGTGGATCCAACGATACTGATTGCTTGTTATACCATTGAAATGATCGATGATTCATTGCGAGGTGGAATGCTTCCACTATCTCCCAACATACTCAAAGAGAGTTATCGAGCTAATGCTACTCACTATCCAAAAGTTTGCCTAAAGCTAAGGTTAGGCAATGAGCCTTTATTATGCAAAGTAATGCATGAAAGTCAAATTATACTTAATGAGCCAAATGGAGATTATTTTGGAAAAAAATTTCGTTAACGAATTAGTAATCCTCTTTTTTTTCTTTTTATTTTAAAAAAATGTGGCAACTAGTCTCTAGTGGAGTCATCAGCTATGAGACCTCGCTCGAGCATCGGCCCGATCCGCTAAAGCGAATTGAAATACTCATTTGGATTTAGACTTATGATAGAACCCTCGAGTTTGGATTGGTTGATTTTGAAAATAATTTTAGGAGTCGCCACCTTAATTTTATTAGTTGGAAAAATATTAAGGAAAAAACACAAATTGACTCCAATTCATTAATTTTAATTAATTTTCCCTAGGATAAAAATCACTAGTCTTCGAACTAGGTTGAGTTCAGGGACTAGATTTTTGGTTTTAAATAATTTAAATTTGGCTCTTAAGTTTAATTTAACTTAAAAATTAATTTCATGGATGGCAAATATTATATGATAATTATAACATCATGATTAATGCATGAGCATAGCATGAGTGTAATGAGAAAATTAAAATAAAACATCTACAAATTAAATTAATTAAAAAGGGAAAAGGAGATTGATTAGGATTTGGATTTAGATTCTAAACATGCCTACGTACCCATTGAATGGGGATCAAAACCCATGTAGTTCATTCCACAATTAAGTGGAGGGATTTAGGGGTTAGTCATATTAATTTATTTGATTTGGGTTTGTGGGTAAGAAAAAAAAGGATGGTACCTTTGTTTTTGAAGGGCGAAGAGTTTTATTAGACTAAAGTTCCATTTTATCAAGACCGGGTGATTGGATTGATTGAAAGATTAATTAATTAATTAAAATGATTAATTAACTAATTACTGTGATGAAGTAGATGGATGGATGGATTAATTAATTAAAATGATTAATTAATTAATTTGGATAAGGGGTGAATTAAAAAAAGGATTAATTTGATTTTAGAGAAAAAACTGATTGGTTAATTAATTAAAAAGATTAATTAATTAATTAAGTAATTAATTTTAATTTAAAAAAGATTTTTAGTTAATTAAAAAGATTAATTAACTTGGTTAGGGTAAGATAATTAATTAATTAAAAAGATTAATTAATTAATTAATTAATTAGAGAGTGGTTGGAGAGAGGAGAAGAAAGGAATTTGAGGATAGCCATCTACTCAAATTCAAGGGGTGTGGGAAATGGGAGAATAGAGGAGATTATTTATAGGAAAAGTGGGTGAGGGTAGTTTAATAATTGAAAAAATGAAAAGACAATGAGGGATTGGACAAGAAAGGGCTAAAAATTGGGTTAGAGGAGTATTTTGGACATTTTTCCGCATAAAAGGGGGACCACCCTCACTAGAATAGTGTGGCAGGCCACAAGTTGGATCTGTGCGGGACTGTAGGACTGCCGCACAGCAGCTGATGTGGCTACTTTTTTTTAAAAGAGTATTTTGGACATTTTTCTGCATGGAAGAGGGACCACCTGCACTAGAGTAGTGTGGCAGGCCATAAGTTGGATTTGTGCGGGGCCGCAAGGCTGCTGCATTGCATATGATGAGGTGACTTTTTTTTTTTTTTTTTTTAGGGATTGGTTGGTATGGAGTTTAGAAAATTTGGATGTCTCATATGGCTCCACATAGTGTGTTAAACTTAGCAGGTGCTAAGGCTATGGTTGGATGATGAGGATGCAAAATTGAGGGTTCACATTTGGGTTAGTGCTTGGACATATTTGGGTGGGAGACATGGTTGAAAAAGAAAGATAGTAAAAAGAACCATAAAGATATTTAAGCAATCATTCCTAAACATTTATGGGTGAAAAATGTGGCTGATAAATGGAAGTGAGAAAATGGACCAAAGGAATATCTAGGTTGGTGGCGAGATATTTTTGGGTGAATCAATGAATTTGGGTAAAAGATGTAGAAAGTAGAACTATATAGATGTCTAGGTGATCATTTCTAGACATTTATGGGTGAAATTGATGGATTTGAATCAACGAGATGGAAAAAAGAACCACATAGATATCTAGGTGATTGTTTCTAGACATTTACAAGTGGAAGAGAATTTTGGACAAGATAATTTAGTAAAAGGAATGCCTTGACCTATGGCAAGTCAGCTTGAGAGATTCTGACAATATTTTAGTAAAGGGAGAGCCTCAGCCTATGGCAAGTTAGCTCAAAAGATTCTGAAAAGATTTCTATTAGAAAGCCTCGGTCTATGACTAGTCAACTCGAGAGATTCTGAAAAGATTTTGATAGGAGGAGAGTCTCGGCCTATGGCCAGTTAGCTTAAGAGATTCTAAAAATATTTTGATGGGAGGAGCACCTCAGCCTATGGCGAGTTGGCTCGATAGATTTTGATAGGATTTTGGTTGCGTCAAATAAGCTTAGGCTTCTGAATGTGAAGGGTTTGGCCTTTCAGGAGGCTTAAAGGAACTTTACTGGGATTAAATAGACTCTAGAAGTCACACTTCGTCAATTAGATTTAGAAAGTATCATTTAGCTTTAAAGAGGCACGTGTTAGCTTTAGGAGGTGTCGGTTAGCTTCGAGGAGGTTTTTGTCAGCTTTAAAAGATATTAGTGAGGCTATTGGCTCAGCTTATGTATGATGGTGTTTGATTGCAAACGGTTGCATAGGTGTTGGTGCACAGATGATGCATGTTTATATATGCATTTTTCATAATTTATAGACCTTTTGTTTGACTTCTATACCATGCATGATTTGTGATGATACTTGTAATTAATGATTGCATGGAAGCACGAGGGTGGATTCATACATTTGCTTTGTGAATGCAATTTTTTTTATGTGAATTTGTGTCCGTGGAGACTTGCACTTGTGGATTGAAAAACTTGACAAGGTTGAGGAGCTCAACTTGGGTTAGTATGGAATAGTTGCCATAGTGGCATTACGAGGAGTTTGAATGGATTGAGATTTTTCTAAGGGCTTGCTTTAAGTTTTGGGATTTGGTGGCTCGTGATTTTTGTTTTAGTGTTGCTAAAGAGGAGTTGTGTCCCACTTTTGGAAAGTTCAATGCTATGGCTTAGTTATAACTTAGAGGCAACTCTAGTGGTACTAGAGTTCAAAGTTTGGCATTTGCTACATTTTTGAAGAGTTTTTTAGACTGGCCTTAGGATGTCGCAGGCTAAATGGTGGCTAGTGATGGTCAAGTGCATTGACCACTATGATTGAGAAGTTCCATGATCCTGATGACTATAGAGGTATAAGGGGAAAGAGGCTTAAGACGGCCTTGATTTTCTATTTGACAATCAGATACTTGTTTTATGAGTCCATTGATTGGGATGATGCTAGAGTGGAAGGATTAGTATTGCAAAGTCACTGATGAGTCTTGATTGCTTTGTTCAAGGTTTAGAGAAATGGACTATCTTGCCAATTATTCTTAATACCCTTTATTAGGGGTGCTTTATGGGTGTTTGATTTTAGGTTTTGGGTGATTTTGTAGGTGTGGCTGATGGATCATTTTCAAGTAGTGGCCCTTATTTTTCAATCCTAATATGCCTTATCAAGACTTGGTCAAAGATCATATAGGATGGTTACTTGTAGCTTACCCCTAAGGACACATTTTGGCACTGCCAATGGTAAGGATTGGATCTTTCATGACCAAAGGCCATGGTTGTCAAGTAGTTTACTTGTTGGGTTTAGTTTGAATGACCTTTGATTAAGGGATGAGGGTTTTGAGGCAAATGAGACAGATTGAGGATGTGCCCCTAGTTTTCCTTTCCTAGAGTATGCACGAATCACAACTCTTATTACCAGAACTATTAAGGGTAGCTAGTGGAAGAGTTATCATGCTGTTTGTTTTGAAATTTTACTTAGGACTATAGAGAGGTATGATAAGTGATTGATAAAGGTTTGACGAGTTGAGAGAGAGTATCAGGCTACCCTACTAAGGGGAATAGAGAGTGGCATAGTTGAGGAAGGAGAGATTATAGGAAGGGCCACTGGTAGCAACAGGAATGTAGTGCAAACAGATGAGGTGACTCAATATTTACAAGAGACTTAAAGATTTACTAAAAGTGCAGCACCATGGGTTTCCATAGTGACTCAAATTATGGTGGTAGTGATAAAGGACACTACAACTGCAGTGGGCCAGGATAAAACTATAGTAATGGTTCAGAGGACTGCTAAGTTAGGGCAAAAAGGGGTACTATAGTTTTTGAACTGTTGAGGAGGATTTCTGAGAGTAGTTTCAAAACTATTGGTACTCAAGAGAGACTTTTTGATACTACTATGGTAAGTAGTTCTGATTATGTTGGTACTTCTACTGCTTCTGCAAAAGGAGCTTCAGAGATTTAAAGGAGAGGTGTGCCCATTTGAGGAGATTATGGTATACTTTGATTCTAACGAGAACACGAGAGATCCGCACTTTAGGAGGTAAAGGAGAACTAGCTAGACCATGACTTTAGACGTGACCTTTTTTGCTTTTCGTTTAAAATAATTGCAGGTTGATAGGACTACACAAAACAAGATAAGTTATAAACAACATTGAAAGGCTATCCTTTTGTCATAATGATGCATTTGTATTTTGTAAAATTTGATCACCATTAAATGAGATATCTTTTATTTTTGCACTAATTTCTTCCTAAGCTGCCCTTTTGGGTTTTCAGCTTAGCGAGTATTCTTTTCTTCTTCTTTTTTTCTTCTTCTCCCTTTTTTTTTTTTTTATCTTGTTGTTTTTTTTTTTTTTTAATTTTTGTTTAGGCAAAAGAATTAAGTGAATGATGTAGAAGGCATAGAGAAAATGAGAATGTGATGCAAACAAAATATTTTATATTATGATTTGGACAGCGTCCGAGTCAGGATACCTACATATCCCTTACATCACTTTTCTGTCAGTCATTTCTTTTAAGGAGAATCAGGTCCATGTAGTTCTAATTACATACATATGAGAACAGAAATGAAATACGGGTGTTATTTTCAGAGAATGTATCGCTTCAGCAGATTCAGGTTGCAAGGATGGCAAAGTTCATTTCTGTGCACATTTATGAGGATGATACCTTTGTCGGATAGGATCTTTTTGAGCATATATGGTCTAACCTAATTTGGTCTAAACTTTCCTCTTAGATCATGAATGGGGGCTTAGATTTCTCCCAGAACTGTACTTCCTTCTTGCGAACCCTTATCTCTTACCTTTTAGTTGAAGTGCTCGGTTAATCTCCATTAATAATCATGAATTTTGTACAGAGCATCGAGTCTCTTTTCATTAATGGCATTCAGTTAGTCATGATATCTTTTGATCTATTCTATCTTCATTCTCTATAGCTTCTCCTTGATAGGTTTCTTGTGTGTGTAGGTCGAGATCTCGTGAACTGCGATACTTGGATCATCCCTGTCATGTCTTTGTCTTATATAAGATAGGTCATGAGCTTTTTCACTAGTGCCATGCAAATGCAATGTATGGAATTTTGATTTTTTTTGTGCCATAATTGATTAATCCTTTTGCCTTCTTAATATTTTTTGTCTTTTTTTTAGATGTTTGATTTAAAGATAAACCATAAAAATTAAAGCAAATTAGAAAGTTCACACTTTTATTACTGATAAAAGTCTCATCAATAGTTACATTAAAGGATAAGCCTAAAAGGCGAACTACAGACTTAGAAGGGCAAGACTTGATAGACTCAAATTCAAAGAAAGATTTAATAGAAATAGACTCAAAAGACTCTAACTCCAACTTAAACTCAAGTGACTTAGACATGGACTCAAACGACTCAGACATGGACTCAGAGGACTTAGACATAGACTCGAAAGATTTGGATAAGGGCACAATAGGGTGGCATTCTTCACAAAGTGCCAATTATTGGGTGAAACTTGAGATGCTCGGGTGAGTTTGGTGGTTCAGAAAAGGATTAGTGGTGGTGCTAGACTTTGAGTTTGGGAGCAATCATGTCTTCGCTATCAATAAGATCTTGAATTTTGTGCTTTAGAGCCTTACGCTTATCAATTTTATGCCCTGGCCCTTGATGATAGTCGCAGATCTTACTAGCATTGTATACTTTTGGCAAGGGGTTTGGAGGAGGTCGTGGTTCTGAGGGCTTAACCAACTTAGCCTCTAAAGCTTTCTTATAAATGACGCTGAGGGGCATGCCCAACTCAAAGAAAATCCTCTTTGTTTCTAACTTCATTATGTGGTGGACAAAATTTACCTCCCCCCTCTTTTTAGGTGGTATTGGTGGTGTAGTTAGTATTCTTGTGATACTTCAAACTAAAAGACTGATCCTTGATTTGTCCTGATTGGATCAAATTCTCGATCTTGGTGGCAGTGGCAATGAGAGCTTTAAAGTTAAGGAGGTACTACATTTGCAAATGCGTCTAATATTAGGGGAGCAGGTTCTTAATGATAATATCAATTTGCTCTACTTCAGATAGATGATTTACCATTTGTGCATCTTTTGATCTCCACCATGTAAGGAATGCAGTGAAGGATTCTTTTTGCCTTTGTTTAGTATTGTCCAAATCCCGATGGGTGACATCCATTTCTAAGTTATAGTGGTATTGTTTGGAAAAAGTATTAAATATATCATCCTGTGTCTTTTTGTGATTTTGGTCAAGATCCAAAAGCCACTTGACGGTAGTCTTAGTTAAAGATTGCTGGAATAATTGACCAAGAAGCTTGTCATCCACACTGAAAGGTCTCATTGCACCCATATACATCTTGAGATGGGTCTTAAAGCAAGTTGTGCCATTGAATTTGTCCATCACGGGCATCTTAAACTTGGATGGAACTCTAGCATTTGAGAAGAGAGTAAAAGAATTGACATCTATTATGTCTTCATACTTTTTGATATTTTTGATGGATCGTTCTATGGCTTTAAACTTTTTCATCAATTTCTTAGCTTCGAGAAGGCTAATGAAATCTCCACTTGAAAAGGATTCACAGTAGGAGTAGTGGCATTCACATTTAAAGGAGGAGAAGTGAGTGTTTTAGGAGCTTTCCCGTTATCGGTGAGATCGATAATAAGGGGAGTAAAGGTGAAGGCATGGCTGGTTCTGGCTTGAGTGGAAGCAAGCTAAGTAAGGGGAGAAGTAATGGTGGCATTGGTCATTTCCTTGACCTCATTGATGATGGATTAGTGCTAGGAATTGAGAGAACTAGTGAAAGTGGTGGACTAGGCATTGAGAGCATAGGTGAAAGTGTCGGCTTAGGTCTGAAGAGCGAAAGTGAGTGTGACTTGGAAAGTCTCCTCTTGTTTCTTAAGGAGATCAGCAAAAAAAGTGCTCATTGGGTCTTGGTCGAAAGAGCTGGAGGTGTTGGCCATTAGTACTTTGAAAACAAAAAATAATAAAATGGGTAAGAATATAGAATTGTGAAGAAAAAAAGGGAAGGTGTGTCAGGAAAAGGATTCTTTCCACATGGTTGGTCATTAGGTTTACATATTGATAGGGTGAGTGTGTGAGGTATTTTAGGCTAACGGACCATCGGTTTAGGGTTTTATAGATTTACCTCATCGAGTTTCTCATGTTATGTATGCATGGCAATGTCATGATGCATGCTAAAAAGGTTTCATGGGCATATATATAGGTGTATCCATTATTATGGTACATGGAACCTAAAGTCAATGCTAGGATGACTACATGCATAAGGGTGAAGGGTGGTTTGATTAAGGGTCCCCGTCCTATTAGAGCATTGATATACCTAACCATATGTAAGGCAAAGAGCCTCGCGTGGGTCCAATGGTACTGATTGCCCGTTACACTAACAAAATGATCGGGGATTTGTCACAGGGTGGAATACTTTTACTATCTCCTAACATACTCAAAGAGAGTTATTGAGCCAATGCTATTCACCATCCAAAAGTTTTCCCAAAGCTAAGGTTAGGCAAAGAGCCTTTATTATGCAAAGTGATGCTTTAAAGTCAAATTATATTTAATGAGCCCAATGGAGATTATTTTGGAAAAAATTTTCCTTAACCAAATATTAATCCTCTTATTTTTCTTTTTATTTTTAAAAAGGTGGCATTCAGTCCCTAGCAGAGTCGCCGACTGTGAGGCCTCGCTTGAGCACCGGCCAAATCTGCTAGAGGAAATCAGGATGCTCATTTGGATTTGGACTCATGATGGACCTATCAGGTTCAAATTGGTTGATTTTGAAAATGATTTTAGGAGTCACTACCTTAATTTTATGTAGTTGGAAAAATATTAAGGAAAAAATTCAAACTGACTCCAATTCATTAATTTTGCAATTAATTTACCCAAGGATAAAAATCACTAGTCTTCAAACCAAGTTGAGCTCGAGGGCTAGATTTTTGGTTAAATAATCTAAATTTGGCTCTTAATTTTAATTTGACTTTGAAAATTAATTTCAAGGATGACAATTATAATATCATGATTAATGCATGAGCATGGTATAAGTGCGATGAGAAAATTAAAATGAAACATCCATAAATTACATTAATTAAAAAGGGAGAAGGAGATTGATTGAGACTTGGATTTGGATTCTAAACGTGCCTACGTACCCCATTAAATGGGGATCAAAACTCATGTAGTTCGTTCCACAATTAAGTAGAGAGGTATAGGGACTGATTAGATTGATTAATTTTATTTGGATTTGTGGGTGAGAGAAAAAGGCTAATACCTTTGTTTTTGAGGGGCGGAGAGTTTTACCAGACCGAAATTCCTTTTTATCGGGACTAGGTGATTGGGTTGATTGGGAGATTAATCAATTAATTAAAATGATTAATTAACTAATTAATATGATGAAAAGGATGGATGGCTTAATTAATTAAAAAGATTAATTAATTAATTTGGATGAAGGGTGGATTAAGAAAAATGATTAATTTGATTTTAAAAAGTGATTAATTAATTAATTAAAAGATTAATTAAGTTAGTTATGGTCAGATAATTAATTAATTAATTAGAGAGTGGTTGGAGGAAGAAGAAAAGAGGAATTAGAGGATAGCTATCAACTCTAACTCAAGGAGTATGATAAAATGAAGAAATGGAGGGGCTATTTATTGGAAAAGGAGGTGAGGGTGATTTGGAAAGTGAAAATGTGAAAAGATGTAAAGGGTAAGGCTAGAAAAATGCTGAAAAGATTAGGGGCATTTTGGAAATCATAGGAAGAATGGTGAGGACCACGCCAATGGGAGAGCTAGCGGCACCACCAGGCTTATGGGCGATGCCGCCAGTATGTCGTGAGGCATCTTGCCCGAGAAAGGCGATGGTGCCACTGGGTGTTTTGGTGGTGTGCTAGCTGGATCTTCTATTATGGCATCTAGGTTAGTTTTTGAGACATTCGGGTCAGTTTTTAGAAGTTTTAGAATTTAAAAATCTTATCTGTTTATGTCAATAGGCTTAAAAATTAATTTTAGAATAGCTGAACAGTTAGTCTGATAGAAAATTTAGTTAGCTTTGGAAAAATACTGTTTGATATAGAAGGTCCAATCAGGATAGGAAAAGTGTCATTGTTAGAAAATTAAGTCCTTGTACTAATATAACTAAAAGTCTATTTTTTGCTCTCGGGGTGCTATCCCTTGCTCCCCTGTAAGGGGCACTACCCCTTTAACCTCTGCCCTATTAATCGGCTAGTGAGACTGTCGTACTGACTCTGCATAGTGCATTAATCTTAGTAGATGTCAAGCTATGGTCAGCTGATGAGGGTGTAAAACTAAGGGTTCACAATGGTGAACTTTGCTAGTTAGTTTTCATATATATTGATAAAGAAGGAAAATATAATTCAATTGATTTGTCATGTTGTTCATGCACTTAGTTTTACTCCTAAACTTGTGAATCAAGCACTCACATAAAGAAATCCAATATATCAAAAGAGAGAACAAGTTGGCTAAAATCTTGAGGTTTTTAAGAAATCGAGATGTTGACTGTCAAAATCTTATTCAAATGAGCCCAGATTTGCTTCAATATCTTTGCGATAAATTATGAAGTAGAGATCTTCTTAGAGACACTATAAATGCTTCAATTCAAGAACAAGTTGTCATATTTCTTATCATTATAGCATAAAAATGGATGATTCATACAAAATCAACCTTTTTTCGTTGTTCTAGTGAGACTACAAGTAGGCAATTGCAACTAATGTTATAAGAAGTCATAGCACTTGAAGATGAATATCTTAAACAACCTGATTGTTCTGAAGTTCCTTCAAAAAATTCTTAATAACAATAGATATTTTCCATACTTCAGGGTATATGCAAATTTATAATGCTCTTATAAATGTATAAAATAATTTGAATATCTTATTACTGTTAATATAAATTATTTTAGGATCATGTAGGTGCAATAGATGGAACACACATTAGAGTGAAAGTGTCAAATACAGAGGTACCTAGATTTCATGGTAGAAAGGAACACACAACATAAAAAAAGTTATAGCTGTGTGTTCATTTGATTTATGGTTTACATATGTTTTGCCTAGATGGGAAGGTTCAGCTTCTGACTCATGGATAATTAAAAATGCATTAACAAGAGAAGATAATTCAAAAATTCCCTAAGGTAAAATTCATACTTCCAATTTTTGTAATTAGTCATTGGAATGGAACAAAAAAATTAACTAATTTTTCACTTGTTATGTAAGTATTATCTTGTTGATGCTAGATTTATTCTTAGGAGTGGTCTTATTGCACCTTATAGGAGCACGTGCTATCAATTAAAAGAATACTCAGCATGTGATCCTCAAAATGCCATGGAATTATTTAATTTGCAACATATTTCACTACATAATGCCATTGAAAGGGCATTTGGAGTTTTAAAAAAATGATTCCCAATTATTGGAAGTGCAAATGAAAAAAAAAAATTCATTTGATGCCCAATGTGAGAATGTTTTGACATGCAGTATCATCCATAATTTCTTGATGGGTGTAGATTCGGATGAGCGTCTTATTATTGAAGTAGACTTAGAGATTTCAAATCGAGCGGAAGTAAATAATCAATATCACTTTAGGGACAATGATAATGAGGATTCAGGACTAGGTGCTACTTTGAGGATAGCATTGTAGCTGCAATGTGGCATGATTATGTTTTAAATCAAGCTTAGTTGGATTTGTAAAATAAAAACTAAATTGACTTCTTGAAGTTACTTGTAATTCTATTGAAGTGTATCTTGATGTTCTTGTTAATTTCATGATTTATGTTATACATATATTTGAATTTTGAAGTATGTTGTAAAACTTATTTTTCTCTTATTGCTCTTTGTATTGATTGTGTATTCCATTTTATTAAGGTTTCATGCATTAGGAAATGTCGAGAGAGGATGGAAATAATATTGACATAAATAATGAAGAGAAAAATGGAAAGAAAAAGAGAGACATGCTCAGGTGGACAAAATTCATAGATGAAGTTCTCATTGATGCTCTTGTATACCCAAAAAGTATAGGAAATAGAGTTGATGGGACTTTCACTTCAAAGGGACTTGATGAAGTACGTAAAGAGTTCTAGGAAAAAAACTGCCATTGTGACAAAAATAAAGTTAAAAATCACATCAAGTCACTTAAGAGCAATTTCAATGAGTGTTATGATCTTTTCAAGTATACAAGTGGTTTTGCTTGGAGTCCAATTACAAGGAAATTTGATGCTGAACCAGAAGTTTGGGATGTATTAATCAAAGTAATATCCTAAAATCTTTAAATTTGACTTGCATTTTTAAAAGGATATATGGTTTATCTATTTGCAAATGGAATTCTCTCACACCCACACAATTCTTTATTCTTAATGTTGATTTGGTTCTTTCATTCTTAAGTTCATTTTTTCATTTTATTATTCTATGATTAGGTAAAACCAAGTGTAAAGAAATGGATGAATAATGAAATTTATAATTACGACAAGTTATTGCTATCATATGGAAAAGATAGAGCTACTGGTGATGCAGTTGAAATAGCAAAAGAAAAAGCTCATTGTTGAGCACAAATGAGAAGTAGTATAGATGCCATTGAATCAAATGCAATGGGGAGCGTTGACCCTCTTTTATTCTCAAATGGAATTTTTGAGAAAATCTAGATAATCCAAATGCTATTGGAAATGAAAGTATAGCAACAATTGCAACTGAAACACATTTTGAAGAGAATTCAGAACCTAGTTTTGTGGCATCACCACCTAAAACTAAGAAAAGAAGAAGTGTTGTTGCAAAAGAAATTAGTGGAATTAAGGAGGCAATTGATAATACTACTATTATGCTTAAGGAAAGAAATGTCATTGCTAAAAAAAGAAATGATATCGTGCAAAGGAAATGCCAGGTTGTTTATAATATGAGGAATTACATATTCTTGAGCTTGATGTGCATTTACGCTACATAGCATATGACTTCCTTATTGCAGATGAAACTAGGGTGAGAAATTTATTTAGATGTCTAGCTAGGAGTGGAAGGATTACTTGCTGCATATGATGCAAAAATATGCATAATTTTTCAAATGCATTTGGATTAAAAGTGATGTGGGATGCTTCTTTCTTCTTTTTGTTAAAATTTTTTTTGCATAGAAGGCACTTTTTGTATAGCTTAGAGGTCACTTTTTGATCTTTTTACTTAGAAGTCCTCTAAGAATGACAACCATTTAGGTGCATATCTGATACTTTTTGGATGGATGTGAAAATGAAATAGTTAAACTTTCATGATATGCAATTACTTTAAATATATTATAAACAATATAGAGATTTAATGTCTAAGAAATCTGTTTATACTTTAAAATGTTTAATTTGTGATTTTAATGATGAAATTTGGTTGGGATATGAAAAATATTAAGGTTTGGGATGTGAATTACAGAGTATGAAAGTGTTAATATAATTTCGTTATTTGTATTGAGCCATCTCTTCTACTTATGGTTACCATGGTAGCTCAGCATGAACAGAAGCTGATATTTTCTATTATACAAGTTGTTAAATTTGTTTTTGGCCTCTTAGATTAATAACCTAATGTTGGCTTGAGTTAGTTATGGATAGTGAGGTCACATGCTCCATTTCTCAGCTAAGCTCATTCACTCATATATGTATATAAATATAGTGTATAAGAAGCTAATTGAATTAAGTGGGAATTTTACTTTCTGTTACAAGTTTTTGTTAATTTGGGGGGATTAAAGTTCTTTTTTCTTTCAATATTTTGGTTAGAAATTTGTTAATTTTACTGAATTTATTATGATATTGGTAATTTGATTTGTTTACTTATAGTCTACTATTGAATCTAGATTTCTACAACTAGTTTTAGATTTTTTTTTTTGCTCTATTATGGAAATATGAAGTTTATATAATAAATTAAGAAAAGTTTGAGCTTGATATTTGTATCTGTGTACAGATTTTATTTGTAGATTGATTGGTAAATATCTCTTCAAGCATAATTGCAAAATGCCAATCTTAAGATAATTTTTAGAAAATCAAATGCTCAGTTATTTCTTTTTTTTTTTTTTCCCCAAATGAGATATGATTTATTGCTTAGAAAAATCTAAATATAAGAGATGAAAACCATATAGGTTGTATAGTAACCCAAATTGGTGAATTAAAAGTGTTGAGAATAAAGGAAGCTACCAATGGACTGGTTTGTTACAAAATCTATCAATTCAAATAAAATTAACACAATCAAATCTATTTATCAAATCTATAATCTTAGATAGTTAAGCCATGATCTCCCAAGGACTACTATTCTAATTGCTTTAGCAAAGGTAGATGAATTCTTGACAATCAAATGAGAAAATGCAGTTTTTGAAACCTGCTTGCACCGTAATAATCATAGCCATCAAAAGGTTAGAAAGGTAAATTTGTATTTATAATCCCTTTATGTCTTGTGATAGAAATTAAGTTTCTTCCCTTGTGCAAATAAGAGGTCCAAACAAGAGAAGAGAAATTAAAATTCTTTTCTTTTCTTTCCTCTTTGATTTCTCTTGTTTAATTTCTCTTCATTTCTCCTGCACAATTAATGCACCAAATAAAGGGTAAGGAGCATGACTTTTAACTGTCTGTTAGTTCTAGCATAATGTCCACTTATCCCAACAACTTTGAACTAACTCAATTAATTAATTTATAATCATTAATTAATTAATTAGATGTAATCAAATTAACTAATTTGGATTGGACATTTACTTGGGCTTCAATGAATTTGGACTAAAAAATATATGTTGCAAATAATGTCACTCTCAAATTTATAAGCTAGCCCACAAGTAAGGTTATAAATATGAACTTTTACTCAACTCCTTATGTTTATCATTTTTTTTAATGCCCAACTAGAGAAAAGCCACTTGAATTTTGTCTTAAAAAAAAAAAGAAACTAGCCCAAATATACAACTTCAAAGCCCAAATATCAAAACACCTAAAATTCTCTTTGATCTCCACTTCAACTTTCTTTCCTTTTTATTTTCTATTTGATTTTCTTTTTAACTATCCAAGCCACCATTGCCAACAATAAGGATGTTGCCATCAAATCTATCCCACTTTGCCTAGGTAAGTTCTCCCTTTTCCTTTTGTTTGCTTTCCTGATTTTGCTGCTTCTCATTTTTTTTTAAACATTTCTTTAAGGCCTAACCTTGCATCATTGATCCAAGGAAGTCCATTTTTCTATGTATTGGGTTCTAGATTTCAAACTTCTTTTTTTTTTAATTACATTAATTATTGTATATATATCTGAAAAAATTATATTTTATATATATTTTCAAAATAAAAAAATAATAAGAAAAATAAATAGATATAGGGATGTGTGTGTGTATATATATATATATATATATATATATATATATATATATATATATATATATATATATATATATATATATATATATATATATATATATATATAATAAATTTAATATATTTAAGAGACTAAAATAAGGAGAGTCCCAATTGAGCTCAAATGCAAGACTCTCAACAATAATCTCAATTTTACTTTTTTAAATTTTGCTAAATCAATTCCTTAATTCTCCTAACAAGAATCTACTCACCAATTTTCAAATTTTGAAAATCCCTCATCTGCCCGTGGAATTAGTGCACTATCTCTTAATTTATGATAAACCCATTAAGCAACTCTTCTTTAAGTAATTTTTATTTTATGAAATCCAAATTTAAGAGCTCATAACTCTTCTCCTACCCATCCATTGCCATCATTTTCTTCCCCTTCCAAACCTATCACTGGCATTTACCAAGGCATTGTTGTGTCCCCATATGCGATAAGAACCACTAGCAGATTGGAGGACACTAGCAGCAATGAAGCTTCCCTCTTTTGCTATAATCTTGATGTCACTTGCACATTCACAAATTTTTTTATGCCAATTTGCATTGCTTTTACGTGAATCATATGTAGAGAAGCCAAAGCGATCCCTTTGATTCCAATGGCAGTGATAACGCCAAGCTCACCATTATTGGGTCTACTTCTTAGCCAGTAATAAGGAATTGAGCTACCCATTTTAGTCTTTTCCAAAAGTTTTTTCACAAAAAGGAAGAAAGGTTTTCTTATAAAAACCCATCTATATGAATTTGTATTTGGGATTTTGATTTTCTTGGAAAATTGATGATGAGAACTTGAAAAATTTCCTTAGAAACTGAAGGAATGGTGGAGCCAAACATAGTGGAAGTAAGGTGGTGGAGTGAAATTTCAAATATTTTAAAATTTTACTTCACCCATTTTGGTCCAAACATCCATTCAAGCAATCAATTAATTTGTGTGTAAAACACATATGCATGGAAAGAAGAAGAAAGAGTAATCATATTACCTATTGAAGGTTCATTCTTTCTTTAATAAAGAGCTTTCTAAGTGTGAAGCATCTAGATCATTTACACCTAGCTTACCTTTTAGTTTCCATTTGGTTTCTTTGGTGTTCTTGAATGCCTCTCTTTGTTGCCCAAATTGATTTAAGATTTTCCCTCAAAAACCTTTACGAAGTTAAGGTTTCTCTTTAATTTGTTTTGGACTAGACCCATTTTCAATTTGCAAGCATTTATTCTTTCACAAAGAACAAAGAAAAGAATTGAAGATCAAAATAAAAATTGAAGAAACTCTTTTTTCATCTTATCTTTTCTTTCTCTCTCTTAACTTCTCTTTAAAAGCTTCAAAAATGAAAATGATGTTCAACTCTTATGAAGAAAAGATGAACATAACACTTATATACTTCTTTTCTTTAAGACTTAACCCTTAAGTCTTCACAATGACCATAACACCCTTTTAGCTCATCATTTGATGAAGGGGTAAAGGTGGACTTTGCTTCTTCAAATGGTGAAATGACCATTTTATCCTTTAGGGGAAAAATGGACATTTTCATTAGCCAAAAGATGTAATTACAATTTTAACCTTACTAGAAAATTCTCTAACCCCTAAACCCATCATATGGGCTTAAGAATAATGAATTTTCTGTAACCCCTAAATTGCCTCTTTTCCATATCTCATATGAGCTTAGGCCACATCTTAAGTGTTAAGGGTTTTCACTAAGCTCAAAATTAAGTCTTTGATTTAGTCCAAATCAATTTTCAATTTAACCTTTCTCATTTGCATCATATACAAATTAAGATTTAATTGAATAGAAACCCTTTTAGATTTAATATCAGGACATGCTAATGTCCTTGTAAATTTAATTACATGTTTAATCATTTTACCACAAATTAATTGACCAAACACTTTAATTAATTATTATGGTAAATCTTTTATACTTGAAAGGTGATTACTATTGAGTGTGTGACTTTCTAGGTTCATGTCTAATTAGCAATAGGAATGAGAAAATATTTTTCTCTACTAATGTGAAATCCCTACTTCACATTTAGTCCCATAAGTCGTGAGTGATAGCTAGCATCCCATATCATGACTACTTAATTAGAAATGAATGTTTGTAGTTGATAACTTTAAACATCACATGGACTATCGATCATAAATTATCATGTTGTAGAATCCCTTCATTAAAGATCCCAATCTTGGCCAGGATAATGGTTTATGTCAAATCCTAATGTGCCTCAATTCTATGTCCTTATCTCAGTTCTAATTCTTGATGAGATTAGATTCCTTCTAAAAACTATTTCTAGTGAATATGTTTATCCTAGTCAAGAGCTTTAATTATCAAGAATAACTAGATAGCATAGGATCTTAACCTTATTTACTCGAGATAACGAATTTTATCTTAGCGATCACTTACCTCCATACATAACAAATTAGAATTATCACATGCCATATATCCATATATGAATAGTATTTCTATGTAAGCAGTAATAAATCCTAACTACCTATGTATGAGATATAGTATCTCTTAAGTCAAAGGATTATATGCACTATTATGACCTAGATGATAAATAATTGACAAGTAATAAAACTCCATATTATTATCATCTAATGTCACATTTTGACTATTTATCCTATGAATATCCACGTGTTTGTATCGACATCACATGTCAAGTAGCATAAGACTCACTGCCTCTATAATCATCCGTATTACATACTAATTATATAAAACAAATAAAGGTGATGGTCTTTCGAAATTAATGTTGCCCAGTCATTAATCTTATGACCACAAACATATTTAAAATATTTGTACAAGAGCAATCTGTCTTCCATATTCTCAACACTTGAGAATAGATCCTCTTACAAATACTTAAGGACTATATTCAATAATATAGTACCCTTTTTCACATTATATATATATATATATATATATATATATATATATATATATATATATATATATATATATATATATATATATATATATATATATATATATATATATGTCGTTGGGAATTAATATCTACAATTACATAACTATTATATGGCTTATAGGGCACATATTGCTACTAGAAACTTGTGTAATTTAAAGACCTAGTAAGAAATTGATGAATTTTTTTTTTTCAAAATTTGGGTTCTTGCATTACTTTACTGAAATACCCAATATATTGATGATTATTTTTGGCTTTTCGACTATCAAAACTGATGAATTTGCTTAAAGACTTGGTTGAATAATTTAGTTTGGTTAGGTAATGTGTTGAAAATCTTGTTGGATGAGATTTTGAATTTTTGCGTTGAACCATGGGCTTGAAACTACTGTAAAATTATGCAAACTTGAAGGAAAAAACTTGAATGAAAACTTAAATTCATATGAATTCACAATAGATGAAAACTTAAATGAAATTGAGGTAGGAGTGATGGACTGTTATCTTGATATTTATGGAATTTTGTTGGAGACTGAAGTAAAATGGATGATGTGATTTTGAACTTAACTTATTTTTATATTTAAATAAGTGTCAAGTAAAGCTTAACTTAATGAGATGTAATACTTTTGGTGGAGTTGTTTTGTTTGTGTTTTTCTGAATATATTACATTTTCTACACCAAAATTCCAAATTTCTTTTGGTACTCCATGATTAGGCTAAGATATATTTGCACAAAAATTTTGACTTCTCCTTTCCATGAATTTAACTAAATTTATTTTCACAAAAAAAAAAAAAAATCTTGCCAAATCACATCCACCTTCCATTATAATTCCATTAACTTGCATGACAAATGAACTGTATTTTTTACTTGAGGTCTAACTTGCTTTTTCTACTAAAATTGATTGATAAATTGAAGTATTAATGAAAGATTATAGCGAACCAAGGCCAAAAATATAGAAAAAACATATTGCACTTAGAAAAATGTTGGTTTCTTTCAAATTTTAATTGGATTTTTTGCTTGATTCTTAGAAAAATTTGAATGAACAAAAAAAGGTGAAATTTTTACCAAAAAATTTATATGAAATTTTCAGTTTAGGAAGATCTAAAATGAGTAGAATTTTACTTAGGGATCCATAAACCAAACCACATGAAATCATTAGGGCCTTTTCTCAAAGAAATTTATTTATTTTTGATTTATTGATCATAGGTTAACAACAATTTGTTCATTTTATGATTTTAAAAGTGTTCATGCAAAAGAACTCAAAACTGGAATTAATTAACATACCTTCTATGACCTTCTACAGGTGATTTCATGGTAACACTTCTTTCAAGCCTCTCTCAATCTACCAAGCTATAAGAAAACTTAGATTCTTTTAGAATTCTTTCTCCAAAATTATGCACAGCTCCTACTTTGGTCCGTCCTTCTTTCTAGAGATCACCTTGATAAGTGGTTAATTAACTACATTTCACCCATTGTTCTTAATGTATTTTATCCTTAAATTGAGTTTTATTTGTTTGTTTAGTGTCTTTCCATAGTTCTTTTATGTTTTTAGGGGCCATGGATCAATTTATCAAGAAGCTATGAAGCTAAGGAGCGAAAATGGAAGAAAACGGGCAAAGGATTGAAGCTCATCTCTGTGACATGGCCAGTGACACGCCCGTGTCACCTCCTGTGTCATTAGATTTAGAGGTAGTAGCTGCGACACGGCCATCAACACGGTCGTGTCCCTGCCTGTGTCATTAAGGGCCAATTCCAATATTTTCAGTAGCTTCACACAGCTTGAGACATGGCCATGCCTGTGGTCGTGGCGCGCAGCCATAGTGTCGACATGCCCAGCAACACGGCCATGTCACTGGTAGTGTCCTGAATCCAGAATCGCGCCTATATAAAGAAACTAACACAAAAAACCAGAAGAGGGCTGCCATAGAGTGGAAAATGAAGATTTAAGGGTCGGCTAAGCCCTAGAGTCATAAGAGAGGCTTAAAGGCTAGAGATATTGATAATTAAATTGAATCAAAGACTAAGATCCAAGTGGATGTGGAATATTGAAGAGAAGATTTCAAAGAACATCTTCAAGATCTGTTTGAGATTTCTTTCTCATTTATTTTTTGCATCTTTGTTCTTCAATTTTAATTTGAACTAATTATATTTGTAATGAATCCTAGTTTTAATTATATAGATTGAAGGATTTAAACTTTAATCAATTCATCTTTGGTTGTTTTATTTTCATGATAAATCATATTATTCTAATTAGCAATTGCTAGCTTGTTGATTAGATATTGTTTCTATGTTGGATGAGTAGAGATACCCTGATATAGATAGATCACTCATGGAAATAGAGAGTTGATTGGGCTGCTAGAGATAGACCTACAAAACTTCTTTAGATGTTAATCTCTAGAACTTAATGCTGCTCCTATTTGATTATAGATTGAGAAGAGATTCCTTTATAATACTTAGGAAGTTAGGGATTTAATCACTTGAGAAAGGCTTTTTTCTAATTTAGTGAGAGTCTAATTCAATTCATTATTTGATGTACATGAGAAACTAGGGGGATTTATATCTAGATTAGCTTTGCCTAGATTATTTCCATCAATATCATTTACTTGCTTTCGTAGATTAGCTTAGTTAATTTAGCTTATTTTAATCAATCTACATCTTGATCAATTAGAAAATAATCAAAGTTTGCGCTAGTACTTATACACTATCCTCGTGGAGACAATACTCATATACTCACTACTTTATTACTTGATAACGACCTATGCACTTGCAGTTTGCTAGTGTGCATCTCGGCACATCACACCTCTACAAGCTACCTTCTATTTTGTCTTCTTATTTAGGGTTTTAGTTCCTTGGTATGATTTCTTGACCCAATTCTCATAAGATATTGTTACTAGCATTGCTTATTGATGAATCTTTGGAAATTTCCTCCATTATTATGCATAGGTACTGTAACTTTAGATTAGAAAGTAAGACTAAGGCCTACTTTGAGAATTTGAACTGAGATGATTGGAATTTATATTTTTGTGAACAAGTATCTTATGATAAAGTGGCATTGATGCCAACTTTGTGAAATGAATAGATGGTTTTTTCAAATGTGTTTTGATTGAAATGCAGTGTTTTTTATTGTGTCTTGTGTTGTGGTGATTCATGTTTGAATAGTGGCATAAAAAGTGTTATGACATCATGCAGCCTTATCATGTAGCCACTCCACTAAACCTTTGCACACTTTCACTTTACAACTTAAGGTTATGCGTGTATCCTTGCATATTTTTTCCTTGTTTTCCTTAGATCCCATATGTTAATTACGTAGGACTCCCTTTCTAAAAGAATTTTGTCCTTAGCAAAATAAGAAACAAAGAAAAGGAGACCAAGACTAATTCCTAAGACTTAGAATAGTGGCCATCAGGCCTACCTTTCATTGATTTATTTATTTTATTTAAAAAAGAGGCTTTGTAGCTAATTTACATTAAAAAAAACTAGAAATAAAACAAAAACTAAACATAAAGCCATATGGTTTAGCCTAACACTTAAAAACAATATTTATAAGAAAAACTAAATAAACAACCTAAGAATTATAGTTTGGAGGCTGTAGGATCAGCCAAGATATTTAGCTTATATTTTCCTCATCATTTTCCACATAATGGGGTAGTACTTCTCCTTTCTTTAGCCCTCATATCAAGGAGACTCTTTAGCATTAATAGGTCCTATTAAAGGAAAAGGATCCTTATCTATCACTACAAAAAAATGTGTTTTATAGATGGACAAAACCGTTGGTAACATAACAAAATCTGTCAGTGAATATAGTTACTAACAAATAAAAGATAGGCAAATTTCATCGTAAAAACCATGGTTGGTAACTACTTACTGATGGATTTTTGCTTCTGTCAGTGAGGTTATAGACGGATTAAAGATAGGCAAATTTTATCATGAAAACCATGGTTGGTAACTACTTACCGACAGATTTTGGCTTCTGTCAGTGAGGTTACCAACAAAAAACTATTAGTAACTGTCAAAAAAAGTAAATTTAAAAAAAATAATAACGTAATTCACTTTCATTGGTAAAGGAAAATTGAAAATTATTTAAATAATTACATGTATCGGTATCTGTTAGCAAATAAAAATTGAAAAATAATTAAACAATTAATATCCATTGGTAATCGTCATTAATTAAAAACAAAAATATTTATTAAATAATATAAATCCTTCGGTAGCAGTCAGTAAGTATGTAATAAATATTTTTTTATTTAAAATTAAATACTTTTTTAATAAGTGAAAATTTATTTTTTTAATATACTGCAATTTAAAATTAATGAAACATAAAATTAAATATTATGCAATTTATAATAAATTTAATAATATAAGTATAACAAAATATGTACAAAATTTGTATTAAAACTGTACTAATAGCCAAAAAACTATAATAATAATTGTACTAATATCCAAAAAAATAAAAAAAAAATATTATTTATCAAGATGCTTTGCATTATCATCATTATCATCATCATTCGAGCCCTCTAGATCTTTAATATATTTGTCAATAGTAGTAGTATCATTGGCAGGATGAGAAGACACATGTGGAGGAGCAATAGGAGGCTAGAACCGAGTAGCAAGAGGCTAGAATTGAGTACTAGGAGGTTGGAACTGAAAAACAGGAGCTTGAAACTGAGGAACAAGTGCCTTAGGACCCATTTGCTGAAAGAATGAGCCTATGTAAGACGGCATGTCTTGTTGCATATGCTACTGAACCTGCTCCTGCATCTGCAGCTACTTTTGCTGCTACATCTATGCAACTCGCCTATATATCTCCTGCTACATCTACTCAGATGTAGGCGCTGGTGGTGGAGTAGAGGAGGAACTGGCACCAGGATGTCTATAATACACTCAAACTAGAGAACTCATCCTATAGACCTAGCCCTTCTCTCGACCCCTAACATCCCTAAAGTATAACTAGATCTCATCCACTAGACTAGGCTCAGTGGATCTTAGGGTCAGTTACGACAAATGTTGATGAAGGTTATTGATATCCTTCTGCATTTTATCTATTATTAGTTAGAAAAACAATATTTAAAGTTTACTTTTTCAACTTAAAATTTATTATAACTTACATTGATTTGTTGCGATCTCTAGTCATTGAAAGTATTCTCATCCTCCTTCTTTGTGTGTGCACGCGTAGGAAGGCTTCCTAGTGAGCAACATCCCTAGCCAACTTGCGGACTTGTTATGAAACATTTAGTATAAAAGAATTAATAAATAAATAAATAACTTAAATAATAAAATAATAAAATGAATTAATAACTTCAAATTAACTTCAACTTAATAATGATTACTTACCAATCGGCGGCCATGCTCCTCCATCAAGATAGACCCTCCAGTGTGCTTAGATGGTCCACTCGCTGGACTATCTTTCTTTGTCCTTCTATTCTTGGAGGCCTACTAGGAAAGTCGGATGTGGTTAAGGGAGACCCAATGCTTAGTCCACTTCTTCCACACCTCATCTGAAATCTAGGTCTCCTGCTTCCCCTTTTTCTTTATGTTGTGGATGAAGTCCTTGTACTGAACTATAGCTTTCTGATCGAAGGCTTTCTTCACTAAGGCATCAATCAATGGCCTTATACTGCTTCTACAAAAATTAAATAAAAAATAAATATTATTAGAATAATTGGTAATTATAAAATGAAAATTTTGATATATTTATTATACATACCTTAAACTCCTCCCAATAGAACTTTTTCATATCCACAGTCACCTTCTTCCAATAGACACTGGATGGATTAAGCTTGTTTGTGAAAATTAAAGAAATCGTCTATGCAGTCTTGATCGGCTATATGCTAAAAAAATATTTAAATGTTAGTGGCAAACAGAAGAAAATCATAATAATTACATTTATTAATAATTAGAATATGAATAATAAGATAAAGATACCTCTCTGCTAACATAATGACATAGAACCTATTCTCCAAATCTGGTGGTCCAGTTGCAGTGGTAGGAGAGGTAGTAGGGATAGGGGTGGGTTCCAGAAGTGGAAAGAGTATAAGAAGAAGGGGCAGAAACGGATGTAGAAGTGGAAAAAGTATAAGAAGAAGGGGTAAAAGTGGGTGCATAAATGGAAGGAGTATAAGAAGAAAGGGTAGAAGTAAGTGTAGAAGTAGAAGGAGTATAAGAAGAAGGGATAGAGGTGGTGATGGTGAATAAGGCAAATGAGGTAACAGGAGGAGGAATAGGAGCAATGAGGGAGGGTAAAGATGCGGTGTCTGTAAGTGAAGAACTAGATGTGGTGGTCTATTGGTACAAACATGTGAATGTACACATGGCCAAGATGGCTCCTTAGGATCTATAGAACCACTAGTGGAATGCAACACACGTCTCACCATCTATTATAATTAATTACATACTTATATATATAATGATAATTTCATATATATTAAATAAAAATTATATTTAAACAACTTAACATGCATATATACATTTTGTTCACTTTAAATAAAAATAACATATAAGTAAAATTACGCGCATTTTATTTAATGTAAATAAAAATACAATTAATCAGAATCAAATTCTTCTATAGAATCTTTGTCAATGTTTTCCTCGAATGATTCAAATTCTGAATCAAACTCGAGTTCATCTTCCATATCATTGGCATTTTCATTATACGTTTCAACGAAGGGCTCATTAAGATCATTTAAAATTATACTCATCATGGTTAACTTCAATTAAAGGCTCATTAACAATGTCATCCTGTAATGGTTCTTTAGATGATGTGTTAATTCTAGACTTATCCTTAATATCTATGACTGATCTAGCTTTAATGTTGAATACCTCCTACCAATCAACTTTATCTCATCATAGACTTGGATAAGGAACATAATACATTTGACAAGCTTGTATAGCCAATATAAGTGGTTCATATTTATTTAATCACTACCCGTGTTTAATTTCAACAAGATTATAATTCTCATGCACTTTCATTCCCATATCTAGCTTTTAATTAAATCATTTGTATTGAAAAAAATAGTTATCTAATCGAAAGTGCAGGGTATTCCACTTGTAGAACCTCGATTAATCGACCATAATAGTCAAATGTGTTCTTGCTGTAGTTCTAACTCTTTATACAAAACTCACTATTAATTGATGCACTACCCAAACTCCATTTTTCAGTATGAAACTTGCACTAGTTGATGAAGTTAGCAGGAAAAGTCATCACATACCATAGCAGACCCTGGGCAAAGTCAATAATGAATTGATTTATGATTTCATTTCTAGGATCATGAGCCTATGAAAAAATTAATTATATGAACATGACGGAACAAAAAAAATTATGATACTATAAAAGTGACGTTATTTAATTAACTTACATATCACTCGAAACATTTAGCAAATTCAGTCTCTAATTTTGTGTCTATATCATCTTTTGATATATTTGAGATGGTTTGCTTTAGAATTTCAATATATAAGCTTCAAAAATTAGGAATGGAATTAACTAATATTAGTCAAAAAATTAAATGTAACTTATTCTAATTAATATTTATAATTTTTATAACTTACTCAATGAATTCTGCAACTTTGGTGTAATTCAGAAGAATGTAAGAATGAGCTACCTTGTATTTCATTTTCAATCTCATTTTAGGTTGACCAAATGGTCTACCTGAATGAGTGAATATTGATGAATTCTTGAGGATATTTGCTCCTTTAGGCATTCTGCCATCATCATTTCGAGAATCTCTCTTATGCCTTGTATAAACATGGGGTTCAAAATAGTAAGAGAAAAATGATAAGGCTTCTTCAATTATGCATTACATATTGAGTCGTCAACCCTTGCTTTATTCTTGACATTATGTTTCAAATGTCCATTAAATCTACAACAGAATAATATTATGGATAATGACTATGACTTTACATAATTTTATTGAAGTGATTGTAAATAAGAAAGGACACAAAGAACTTACCCTTTAAATGGACACATCCATCAGTACTAAATGGGGCCTATTTTACAAGCCTCGTATGCTAGATATACTAGTAGATATTCCATAGAGTAAAAGAAACTTAGGGGAAAATTTTGTTCTAATTTAAATAGGATCAATGGAATGTCATTTTCAAGCTCTGCCATGTCTTCCTTCCCAAGAATTATTGATGTGAGTTTTTTGAAAAAAAAACTCAACTCCGATAGTGGTTGCCAAACATCCCTCACTAAAAGTTCACGGAAAGCAATAGAGAGTAAGCATTGCATAAAAAGATGACAATCATTGCTCTTCATTCTAAACAACTTTATCTTTCGTATATCAACACATCGACCCATATTGAATATATAACCATCCAAAAATTTAAGATCTTTCAACCATTCACATAGGACTTGTTTACCTTGCTTATCTAGCACATATCTTGCTGTAGGATATTTTTTAAATTCTTCATCCATCTCTAACTCATGATGGCAGTATAATAGTTTCATGTCCTGTCTAGCTTTAACATTATCATTTGGTTTTCTCTTGGATGTTCATTACTATGTTGAAAATTTTTTTGAAACACATTCTTTTTAAAGTGCATTATATCCAAATTATATATGATCAAATTAGTGCCCTAATATGGCAAATCCCAAAATATATTACATTTCTCCCACCTATATTTGCTTCACCTTGCAATTTGAGCATTCATATCATCCTAACCTACCTTGGTGACTGTCATTAATTTCAAACTAGTTATTTCCTGCAACAATTCTATACGATATTGTATAGGCAGGGTCAATTCATGAACCACTCGATTCTTTATGAAATATGTTTTGTTCCATCTAAAAGCATGATTAAGTGGTAAGAACTTATTATGACAATCAAACCATGATTGCTTACTCCCGTTAGGAAAAGTGAAGGCATTTATTTTTTCCTTGCAATATGGACATACAAGTCTACCCTAAGTACTCCATCCAAACAACATACTGAATGCTAGAAAATCACTCATAGTCCACATTAGAGCAGCTTGCAACTAAAAATTCTGCTTTGTAGATACATCATATGTTTCCACCCCTATTTCCTACAGCCATAGCAATTCTACAATCAGAGGTTGTAAAAATACATCTAATTTATGTTTTGAATTATTTGGTTTGGGGACTATTACAAAAAGGAACATGTATTCCTTTTTCAAACGCATTCCTAAAGGCAAATTATATGGCATGACTATAATTGGCCAAGATGAGTACTTCTACTAAATTAACCACAAGGTTGAAAGCCATTAGTGCATAACCCTAAATAAACATCGCAAATTTTAGAAGCAAATTTTGGATTAACTCGATCGAAATGCTTCCATGCTTCAAAATCTAAATAGTGTTGCATCACATCCTCTTCCTCCTTATGCTCGACATGCCATTTCCTATGCTTGGCATTTGTTTTAGATGCATACAATCTCTACAGCTTTGGAGTAAAATGAAAGTAGAACATTGTCTTAATTGGTTGTACTAGCACCCTGATGCCTGGGCTTGTATTTAGGACAATCATAGAATTTGCATGCAATCATATTACTATCTTCACCCCAGTAAAACATGCAATTGTTCTTGCAGCATTGAATCTTCTCCATTAGAAGTCCTGATCGTTGCAACAACTTCTTAGTGTAGTAGAAATTTCCTACCATCTTATTATCCTCAAGGAACGACTCGTTATACCACTGTAATATCTCATCATAACACCTTTTTGATAAATGATACTCTGATTTGATATTCAAAAGCCATGCCATGGTAGATAACTCCGACTATTTTTTGCACTTCGGGCACAATTCTTGTTAGCTGCATCAAATATATCATACAGTTTCTGGGCTATTGGATTTGGTGCCATTTCATCCTAATCAAAACCCAGTCCAGCTACATCTATTAACATTGTATGATATGCAATTGGAGGACTATCATTCGCATCTTAACTATTATGATTATTTACAGCTAAAGTTCTAGATCCACTAACCTCACCATGCAAATACCATTTGTAATACCCAAAAGAAAACCCCTCTTTGTAATATGCAACATGACGGTATTTGGTTCAAAAAAATTCTAGTTTTAACATTTCTTATGGTTACAGGGACATCTAATCTTGCTTCCACTCATCAACTGAGGATGCGATGTCACGAATTGAATAAACTAGTTTAAACCCTTCAAGAATTCCAGATTCAGAAACCCATCCTTAAGTCTAGAATATATCCACTTCTTGTCTATTCTTATGATTAATCCCTAAAAGTTGTGGGAACACATTATTGTATTTAAATGAACAATACAAAATTTATCATTATATTTCTTATTGATTAGTTGTAAGTTTAATAAATTTATCAATGTCTAATTCTATCTCCTTATATCTCTCATCCCATAGGGTAAGAACCTAACTTGTTTAGAAACTCATTATTGTATAACCACTATTGCAACATTCTATATTCATACAGCTACTGAAATTTCAACTTCAGTTCTCCTAGTGCACCAAATTGAAAATTTTCATAAATTAATTAAGACATTTTTCAATATGCACTAAGAAAACAAGTAGGAAGATGAGACCAAAATTCCAAATAGGCGTATGAAATAGAATATTCACAGCAAGTTACACAGACAATGAAGTTTCTAAATTGTCCACTTTGGACAATTTAGTGTCCTATTATCATACAATAAGAAGGACATCAAATGGGTTCTACGGTTAAGCCTAAACATATTAGTTATTTTTACTTAACTATATTTTTGGGCTTTTGATTGTCAAAGTCCAAAATACAGTTAAAATCAATTATGTCTTAATAAACAAAACTTTCTATTTTAGAGTAAATGCATATTGTCAACTCAACTCATAAAATAGTAACATCACATAAATGATATAATAAAGATGAAATGAATATTATATTTCAATTTTTATTGCATATTTATATTTTATGATTATTTTTATATTTTTTTAAAGAATATTCTTACTCCTATTAGTATATTTTCTTATTTTTTTGGCATTTATAAAATGCATAATAGATTTCAATTTTATGGTATATTTATATTTTATGATTATTTTTATAAATTTTATTTTAAAGTCTATTTTTTATCCTAATAGGATATTTTCCTATTTTATTGCTATTTTATAAAATGCATAATAGATTTCAATTTTTATGGAATATTGTTATTTTATAATTATTTTTATATTTTTATTTTAAAGTATCTTTTTACTCCTATTAGTATATTTTCCTTTTTTTTTTTTTTTGGATATCTTATGAAATGCATTATAGATTTTATGTCTTTTACAGCATATTTATATTTTATGGTTTAAACATATATATATATATATATATATATATATATATATATATATATATATATATATATATATATATATATATATATATATATATATATATATATATATATATATATTATCTTGAAGCCCCTTTTTTTTTATATTGTAACTTTCTCTTTTTTTGGTTATTTTATTGTTATTTTTTATATTATTATTTTTTGATATTTTTGATATTATTATTTTTTTATTTATCCGAATTTGGCACTTGTACTTTGCTTTTTCATTTTATATAATTTTGCATTTTAAATTCTAAATTACATTATCAAAATTATACAAATGCATAAGCTAATTCAATATACAACATTTACAAACTTATGCATACAAATGATATGTCACATCCTTATTTTGGGGTACAATGGTCTTAGGGCATATGTAATCCTAAGGATATTGAAAACCCATAAAACTTGCCACCCTGTCCTTTAGCAAAAATCCGACAGTATATCAACTATACTTTAGTATAACTCCATAATACGAAACCAACAAACAACAAATATCAAAATTCCAAAATATCATCCTTATACCCTCAACTTCACAATTTACATTATTATATTCTCTGTACAACCATTAATTTAACTCAATCTATTATATAAATTATGTCATTCACTATTTTGTTGCTTAATTTAACTAATCCATCATACACACACACACATATATATATACATTTATTATACATCATTTCTTTAATATTCTAAATACAATGGAGCGACTAAGATTATTTACAACTACTAAGATTATTTACAACTACTATCTACATAACAGTGTATATACATTGACTTATAACATTGCATACAAAATATATCCTTTGTTTCTAGAAAGTATCAAGAAAGGATGAAACTTGACCTTCTCTATAACAGCTAATCTCCTGAAAACATATAGGGAATAGGGATAAGTAAACTCGGTGAGTATATACTATATTGCCATACATGTGGCATAAAGATCAATAAGGTTTCACAAGGATAGTACATGGATAAGCAGAGAATATAAATAAATATCAAGAAAGGAGGATTTGAATAGCATTTCTTTGAACAAATATTCAAGGAATAATAATTAAAGATCCACATTTTTGGAAGTAGCAAAAATCTAGTATAATAAAAATGAGAGTGGATTTACTGCTAATCATATTATATTTGTGGCAAAGCCTCTTCTTATGGAGCAACACCACATTACTTATGCCTAGCGGGCCAAGCCGTGTGACTAAGATCATACCTCCTCCTAGCTGGAGTCAATGCAGTGTATATAGCCTAATGTTCTCCACACCAGATAAGGGGATTTCTGTCTTTCATGCCATTTTTGATACCAAGCTCTTGTCAATCCACATTTTAGCGATAAAATTCAATTATTTTCAATGAGTTTCAAATAAGGAAAATGAAATCAACAAATGACCATCAAATATGAAGTCAACAAATAGGTCTATTAGTGAAATGCGAATAGAATCAAATCCAATTTGCCAATGACAAATAGAAATTATTTTGTCAAAGTTCTAAATAAGTATCAGTTCAGGGTCATCAAGGAAGTTTCAAAAATTATACTCAATGGGAAAGGAAATTAGGACTTATAAGCATAATAATATAGAATACAATCACCTTAATTTCCTTTAATTTAACTAGTAAGTGCAATAATGGTTTTCTTACTCTCTTTTTTATTCTCCTCTTCTTGGTACCCCCTAGATTGCTTTACATATAATACATACACATAATGAGTTCTTTTATACTAATAATAACATTGAATTTTAAATTTCTATATTCAGTCTATTAAATTCCTATTGACCTAACAGCCTTATTTCTTCCAAAACTTGAGTTATATTATTCTAATTGCAATTATTCTTTTTGAATTATAAAAGATACATATAATACTACAACATATCTAAAAATCAGCTCATTTAGAGCTCTAAAATATTCATGGTGATCGACTCAATTATGTCCTACACCAATACCCTAAATAGACTCACCCTTCCCTAATTTTACTAGCATAAATCACAATTCCTAAGTCTAATGGCTAATCCTTTCTTAAGATAACAATACACATATTAGGGACCATTTCACTGGTTTTGAGTTTGGTTAGAATCTGATTGATTGTCCCTTTAAATCATTGATCAATTTTTGTGCTTCCACTGACCCTATGCACAGAGGTAGCTCCAATCCAGGTTCCATAACTCTCAAATTAACAAGAATTTAAGCCCTTTCATGCGATTCTTAATTACATTTCTGCCTACATTTTCTTAGTTTTAGACAAGGCTAAATTTAGACTTCAAGGTCCTTTAATTTGAACCTTAAGTTCCAGCATCAACTCCTCACCAAAATTGCCTTCTCTATAATTTTTTTACCAATTTTTCATGTAGTGTCTTTATACACCAATCCAAATTAAATTTTTGTCAAGTTACCAACTTTCCTATACTTGTATAAGCCTTCTCCATGTATTTCATAAATTAAAGGAACCTCAAACCCTTCCCCAGAATTGGCCAAATCCATGAACTCAAGTTCTCCTTCATCCTTTCATCACCTTATCACTTCTAGTCTACTCTCATCTACTTGAACACACTCAATTCAACTCCTTTATATAATTCATGCATCAAATCATCCTCCTTCACATTCTTCCCAAATCAAAATCAATATAAGGAAAAAGAGAGGTACACATCAATCAAACATAAGTTATATACATAAGATCATCACATAAACTTAATTAAGACCTAAATCTTACCTTTTCCTTTCCTTTTTCTTTTCTTTTCTATTCACTCCTATGCTTCTCTCTTTCTCTCTTCTTCTTCTTCTTTTCTTTAGCACTAAATTCTTAGAGTTAGAAAAAGATAACTATAGGATGGTAAGTGATTCATACTTATTATATATGTACATACTTTTCCTTTTTTTTTTTTTTTATTGTTTTATTTATGATTAAAATTTAGAAATTTCAATTCATAATTTTCTATTCAAATTTCGGTAGCAACTTCAATTTGTAATTAACAATATTTTTATATTTTTCAATAAATCAAAAGTCAAAGGCAATGATGTACATTACCTCTAAATGTCAAAATTGCTATTTTCTTAATCTTAATTACTCTAAATTATCTAATTATTGTTTATTAATATTTTTAACTTAATTTTTAAGGTTCAAAGTCTATGATTAATTATTCTCTCATTTAATCCTCCTAAAGCAAAACCTAGAAAAAAAATCACAGAATTAAAATTTATCGGTTTGCGTTTAGCGTACTGATTTTGCTTAAGTATTTTCTATTCTAAGTTCTAACATAATTTTGGACTTTTTTCATTTATAATATCTTTACACTTACCTAAATTCTCCATATAAAATTTAAAAATTCATTCTAAGACTGGAATTCATTGACCCATACTTAACGCCTCTATTTTCGAACTTGTACTCTTTTTTAGGGATTCGGTTCCTAACATCTTATTTTCATTCTTAGATTGTCCATTTTACTTATTCTTAGGCTAAATCTAGTTCATCTGATGATTTTTTCTAAGATTCTCAACTCTATATTATACACTCAGAGGCTCAGTTTTCAAATCAACTTCCTTTTCAGAGTCTTGATTTCTATCTTCCTATTCACCTCCTTACTTCCTCCCTTTACTCACCTCTATTATGGACTTATTAGCTCTAATAACTTTTTGGGGTGTTAAATAATATACATGAATTCAATATATGTTTACATTAATTCAATATACATACCAAGTACAAAATAATTCAAAAATTGTAATTATACAATAATACAACATATTTATCATACATACATATAATTCTTAAATTATAAATTTTTTTTATAATTAATCTACCTATCTCTTGTAGTGCAGTTCATAAATAAAAATCAAACGAATATAGGGGTAGCGTAACTGAAATTACAAAAATTAAATAATTTAACAACCACCAAGCAAATAATATTCAAAGAGTAAATAAAAATTGATAAGGCAAATTATAAAATGTGTGCCTAATTTAAAACGTACATTAAAAATTACATTTAATATACAAATTGCTGACAATATATTATTAATTATATAAAATAACAAATAATTAACCAAATTTTAGAATATTAACAAAAAATTAAATTTACACAAAATTAACATAACAATTTAAACAAATTTAAAATAACAATTTAAAATTAAAAAAAGAATTTATTAAACAAAATTCACAAATCACCCAAATTACAAATTAATAAATTCACAAATTACACAAAATTAACATAAATTAACAAATTAAAATAATAATTTAATATTGAAAAAAAAAATTAAACAAATTACAAATAACAATTTCACATTGCACAAAATTACACAAATTAACAAAAACAAACAATTTATAAATAATAAATCTAACATTATATATATATATATATATATATATATATATATATATATATATATATATATAAAGCTCAAAAGACATTATATAAAAGACAAAAATAACAAGGAAAAAGTGAAAAAATAACAAATAATGTATCAATGTAATATTATATAAAAAAAGAAAAAATGAAAAAAAAAAAAAAAAGAAACATACCTGAATGGATGAATGGCAGCAAATGGCAGCAAAGCGAATGGGCGGTGAATAGGAGAGACGGCAAATGAGTGGTGAATGGCAGTAGTAGAAGAGAGGAAGAAGAGAGGAGAAGAAAAAAAAGAAAGGAAGAAAGAAGAAGGAGAAAGAAAAAAGAAGAAGTCTATGGGTTTATAATTCTCGATCAGTGACAGAATGAGAATACGTGGATTAATGAATCTTTTGATAACCATCGCAAATAAAATCAAAATATTTTAGCTAATTTGGTTACTACTTACTAATGATTACTAACAGATTCATTAATCCATGTGTCCTCATTCCATTGGTATCCATTGATGATTTTTACTAATGATGCCATAAAATTCTTGCTTGACTTTTGGGTTTTTTGGTTGCTACTTACCGACGGACGCCATCAACCATGTGTCAATATTCCATCAGTATCTATAAGTTATTTTAGTACTGGTGCCAAAAAATTCACGTGTGACTTTTGGTTATTATTTTTTTTTTGCTATGTACTAATGGTACTAGCATTCCATGTGTCATTATTTCATTGGTATATGCTCTTGCCATTGCTCTAAAATTCATCAACAAAAAAGAAACCATCAGTAAATTCCGCTATAGATCTGTTGCTAAGCTGTCAACAAGTATGCTGTTGGTTTTTTATTCATTGTCCATTGCTAATTCGTTGTTATTTAGTGATAAATTACAAACTGTCGGTAAATTTCATTAGCAATGACCACTTTCCTTATAGTTTATAAGCATCACCTCCTTTTTCTCAAGAAATTTTTAAATTCCCTTATTTATTTTGTCCTTTACCAAGTTCTAAATAACTAGTAAGAATTAGTTGAATGATTATAAGAGTTGTGGAACTTATAGTAATCTTTTCCTTTCAAATCTTCTTTTGTTGGGAACTTATGATCAGCAGGAAGTTTTATGAACTATTCCTTTAAAAAAGTCAAAAGTCTCTTCTTTCTTGGAAACCTCAAAAGTATATTGAGGAATTGATATAGTAGCTTGAGATTTTTTCAAGTTTCAAGCACTTTTTTAACCAAAGGAGGACACCACATTTCCCAGTAGTTGACATATCAACTATTAGAATTTCAGGAGTATTTATCTCCTAGAAGTAGCGCCCTATGGAACTCCTTTTCTTTTGATTGTCTTCTTTAACTCCTTGTACTCAATGACCTTGGCAGCGAGTTCATAAAAGCCTTTAAACTCCTTACCCTAAATTTTTTTTTGAGCTCTATATCCAAGCCTCGTTGTGCCGTCTTTACAAATTTTGTCTCTAGTAGAAAATCCTTGCATTATGCGTCTCTTTTTGAATTTGGAAGTGAACATATAAGCACTTTCCTCAGCCTTTGTGTAACTCTTGAAAGCTCAGCTATGTAGATCTCTAGTTCTACCCTAAAGAACTATGTATGAAACTGCCTCTCCATTTCTTGCCATGTTAGAATTAGTTTTCTAGGAAGAGTTGCATACCATGTAAAGATATTTCCAGTCAGTGAGTTGGAAAAAAAAGTCTCAACTTAAAATTGGCAAATTTTCATAATTAGCAGGCACTCCTCATTGGATTATGAACCTTGCTATGTGCTCTAGGGTTGATTGCCCATCTTCTCCTAAAATTAAAGCAAATTCAAGAATCCTATAACTTTTAGAGTAAGGCTTATGAAATTCAGTTCGGCCAATTTATCTTAGGATTGGACCATCTAGTTCTTGTACCACTTCCCTTATAACTTTTAGGTCTACAGCTACTTGTCTTAGTTGCATTGGTTGAGGAATTTGCTGCATCTGTTGTGAGATAAGGACTCTATTAGGCATAGGTAGTGGAATGCTCCTAGTCCCCCTCTAATGTTTGCTGCTTCATTGTCATAAAGCATAGGTTGAGTTCTAGAATTAGTAACAACAAAAATTTGCTGAGGCATCATAGGCATGCCTTGGTTCTTTTGACCATCAGGGGTTGTCCCTAGTATCCTCCCTCTTGTATGGAGGTAAGTACCTTTCCTTGGCTTAGGGAACCTGAGGTGGGTAAGATCTAGTAGCTTCCATGTGGTGCACTTGATTTGCACCTTGAACTCCAGAGGATTGCCCCCTTTCTCTGCAGGAATCTATCTATTTTGCCTAAGACTCACTTCAAAATTGTAGGACTTCTTTGTATTTGATTAGAAAAAAATCCTTCTGCTAGTTTAGGCATTGTAGAAGTGATTTCCATCAATGTTGTGAGATGTTCGTTATTATTGTTTTCCACCATACATCATTCTACATAGAACATCACTCAGAGTAGGTAAAATCTTACCTGACCCACCAACCGATTTGCTGGATGAGTGCCTCCATTTGTTGTTGTGACTCCAGAGGCACATTGTTCTTCTTAATTTGCTCCGCCATGAGTAGTACGAATCCTGTTTCCTAATATGCTTCATTAGTATTAGCCTTAGTATCTTGAGACAACATGCTAACATGATTTTCAAAATTCTTTTGGGGTGCCATGTAGAATAAGGGTCCCATTGGGCATGTCAAATATTATGTTGGCTTTGAATTTATTCAGAATATGCCACGTGTTGTACGTTCACAAAGCAAAATTAAATGTGCCTGACTTTTATCAAATGACTGTGAATTCTCAGCTTTCTTGACAGTTATGCTGAAATTCTAAATAGCACTCTAATTGAAATGAGTTTAAATCTAAAAATTTAATGACCTTTGAGATTGAAAATAAATTGTAATTAGATTAAGAGACTAAATAGGTTTGTAAAAGTAAATGAGCTTGGAAAGAAAATGAGTTAAATGGAAATTGAATAAATTGAATTGCAATAAGGGAAATTTGTTGCATTTATAGTAATTAAAAAGCTTGTTAATTAAAAAAGTTGCAGAGAGATATAAATATAATGCTTGAAAGTAAAATTGCAGAAAAAGGCATTGGACTTTGACATGAAATTGAATTTAGAAATTTGCTTCTTAAGTTTGGTTATGTTGATTGATTGTCGTCTCTTTTGGCTGCTTGTCTAATCCTACTTTTATACTGACTTTAGAAAACAGCTAGAAATTTCTAAATACCACTTCTTTACTTGGGGCTCCATTTCTTTAGGTGAGTAGCCGAGTGCCATGCATATATTAATGAATATGGCTTTTAACTGTTTGTCAGTTCCAACATAATCTCCACTTAGGTCCAATCATGTGTCATATTATTCCTATCCCAATAATCTTGAACCAACTCAATTAATTAATTTACAATGATAAATTAATTAATTAGATGTAATAAAATTAATTAGTTTGGACTAGGCTTTTACTTGAGCTTCAATGAATTTGGATTGAAAAATATCTAGTACAAATAGGGCCAGATAAATGGGACTGATTGAGTTGAGATAAATATAAATTTATATATTTACCCTCCATTAAAGATAATTTGCTTAGAGGCTAGGTATTATTGCCTTTTATATTATTAATTTTCTAAAAATGACAATATAAAGTACTTGCCTCTTAATATAAAGTACTATTTTCCATTTACCAGTGAATAAGTACTTGCCTCTTAATATAAAATGTTAGGAGTTTAAATCTCGGCCAAACACCTACCCTTTCAAACTGTCTGAGGGACCAAAAGAATTTTTTTTTTTTTTTTTTTTTTGGGGAAAAGTTAGCTATAGTATAAGGCAATTACCACAGGCAAGGTGTTTTAGATGGTCCCTCCTAATGATCCCATCTTGTTCCCTGAAAGGATAATTATCCTATTATTGTGACGTTACTAATCCCATTCTAACTAAAATTAATGTACTTGGCAAGTGAACTATGCAATGACACATGCAGAGTTGAATAGAGAATTATATTCACTTCTTAGTGAGAGGCAACAGGCTTATTGTATGTTCTTCAAATTATTTATACAAATGTGAACTTGTTGCAAAATTGATGTGCCAACTACGAAAATGAGTTGGCTTTTTTTGGGTGTTGATAAAATGGCATTACATTGCTAATTTTCATACATGTTATGAAGTCCATCTTTCTAATCTGATCAAGGGCAGGTACTCATGTTGGGAGAAGGGGATTCACAAAGGCCCAAAAAAAAAAAAAAAAAAAAGTACCTTACTTATGGTCTCTGACTCCTATTCGAACTTTCATGGCTAAGTGGGAAATAACTAGGAATTTTTTCCAAGCTCTATATACTTAAGAAGACTGAGGTTGCACTAAATCAGCTTCTGTCAATGTTCCGGAATGGTCAACATCAAGCTTTTTGAATCTTTCCATCACTAATGAAATATCATCATCATCGATCTTTTCCATTTCCTTGAGCATATACACAATGAACTCTGCAGCACTGACAAACAAGACAAATAGAACAAGACTTAGATAAGATCATTGATCAAGAAAATGTAATTTCTGTGTCTTAATCAACTATACTTTGTATTAATCCTTACGTGACAACTTTGTCATGATCAAGATCAGCTGATTCAAGATCTGAGGACATCACATTTCGTGTTAATACCCTTTTAACGAGCGTTCTTTGCCTTATTTCAGTATATAGTTCAGTCAGGTAGATAAAGATTTGAGCTAGGCAAATAGTACTGCTCAATATCCACAGAACAGCAAATAAACGACCAGATTTAGTTGTGAAACTCTCATCTCCATAACCAAGAGTTGTAATTGTGGAAAAAACACAATAGAAGGAATCAACAAATTCAAAATTTTCAATGAAACATAAAAATGCAGTTCCTACAATTATAAGCAGCAATAGAAGTGCAGTGGCAAAGAGAAACTTGTACTTGACTTTGTGTGTTTCAACCTCAAGGATATCTGTGGAACCATTTTTTTGACGCATATGAATAGCTTTAACCAACAGAATTTCCTGCTTTTCTACAATGTAATCTGCTGCCTTACTTAGAATAATTCCAACAAGAGCCATTCCAATTAATACATAAACACATGCCAGCAATTTTGCTGCTATGCTGTGAGGCACAAGGTCCCCATATCCAACAGTAGTCATTGTAACAACACAGAAGTAAAGGGCATCAACAAGTCCATGTGTTTTCTTCCCATCAATCTGATGCATTATAAGGAAGAAACATAAAGTGCCTACACCTAAATATACACCAAACAAAATGAATACTTGTTTGAAGCTAAATTTTTGTTTCTCTAATAATGATTCAAGCCATTGAAGTGATTTTATGCCATTTTGCTCTGGATTTCTGATCTGTGATATAGGGAAATTAGTAGACTGCCTAAATCTTCTTCTTTGAAGGGTTTTCTTCTCTTTGGCATTTAAACAAATATCTTTCACATCAGAAAGTAGAGGCTGGCTTCTATCGTCATTGGCCATCAAAATATGAAGCAAAGGACCACCCGTTTCTTAATAGCCTAAATTATTGAAATTGTGCAATCATCAATCACTATTCCTAGCTGGATAATAAATACACATCAAAAGTTGGTTAATTGTCAATAAGATAGCCCTTTCAGGACAGGCATTGTAGATAATTGGTTTCTAATTTTCTATATTTCATTCTATAACAAAAAGTATTTCTAAGAAATTAAATAGACTACAATCTAGCAAGGGACTTCATTCTCTATACTCCATTTCCTAAACAAAACCAAATAATATTTTCAAAGTCATAACAAAACACTGCTTTTCTAACATTTAACTTTGTCCAAGCATATACATAAAGAACATGAGAACCATACTACTACTAGTTGACAATCAATTGAAAAAAAAATTGGTGAAAATAAGGCTATTTATTTAGGATTGGGCATCAGGGGGCTTTGAATCTCACCAAATAACAAAAGTCAGAAAGATAATTTCAAGGAATCAAAAGGAAACATTTGCCTTACCTTAGACAGAGCTTTTCTGGGTGTAAGAAACTTCTGATGTTTCCATAAAAAATCCTGAAAGATAGGAATAGTTTGGCACTGTCAATTTACAATCAGAAAAACAAACAGCAAGGCAATTGTTTCCAAGTGGCTTGTTCTTACCCGTAAACCAAAAGAGTTCTAATTTTGGAGTTTCATACTCATTTGTGACAAAAATCAACATATCAAAACAGTATTTCGCTTCAAGTAGACCAAACAAAATTAGCGAAGTTAACAAATTGGTTTACCACAAATAATATCTAAATGAATAATACGTAATTTCTCTTTTCTTGATTTATTAGAGATCAAATGAAATGAAATAGTATTTTGGACAAGTTGACATGAAATAACCTTCCCTTTTAATAATTCTCATCAAATTGATAAAAGATTTTTTCATTATTTCATACAGTGAACGGGAAAGACCCTGCATGCCTCACACCCATAAAATATGCAAGCAAGCTATATATTTTAGTACAGTAATATATACCACAATAAGTCAATTACCTTATTCCTTGAACTATATATATAATATCATATAATTTGCTTCATGGCATAATGTTTTTTTTTTTTTTGGCGAAGTGTAAATTTATTGTTGAATTTCATTTGAGGAATACCCAAATTATTTCTATATCACCTGAACAACATATTAAGGTTCAAATCCCTCGCTAAGGCTAAAAAAATATGCTGCTATGCTATAGGGCTAAAGAGAAAAAAAAAAAAAAAACTGATATATATATAAATGAGTGTATATATATTAGATGGAAAAATTTTCATTAAATAAATAGTTTTCTAATAATTTTTTTTTCTTTTAAATTGATACCTTAACCTAATTATAAGAATAATCTAATTAAGAATAGACATAAACATCACAGATAAAAAATACATGAATGCATGTATGCTTGATTAGTAGATGTGGCAACCCAATATGTAAATTTAGTTAGAATACAATTGGTATATCATATATCCGTGTCCATGATATATTATGGATCGAGCCCACAATACACATGTGGAATATTTGTCAAAAGTAAAAACACACAATTTTTTCAATATTCCGTTCCGTCTTTTTTTTTTTTCACCATTTTTTCTTTTTTTTTCTTACTTTAAAATGCTAATTATTTTTTTATTTTTTATTTATTTCAATACTTAAAATTGAATTATTATAATTAAATTATTTTTGTTTCTCCCATCCAATAATTATTATAATTCTAATAAATATAAAAATTATAATTTATAATTAAATATATAAATTGAGTTATTATTTTTTTTAAATTAACAAGTACATTGTTACTCAAAATACAGCTAAATTGATGTTGAATTATATGTATGTTGCTTTTAAATTATCAGTTAATAATAAAATATATTTTTAATTACAATATTAATGATAAAAAAAAATTCTGATTACAATTAGTTTATGTACATTAGTTTTATAATATAGATACATTGTAATTTAACAGTATGTACGTGACTCTCCAACTACATGTACATTATTACTTAAAATGCATATATACTGGTATTGAATTGCATGTATATTACATTTGAATTATCAGTTAATGATAAAATATATCTTCAATTACAATATTAATAATAAAAATATTTTGGTAACAATTAATCTATGCACATTAGTCTTGTACTAGAGATACATTGTAGTTTAACTGTATGTACATGACTTTCCAACTACAAGTACATCATTGCTTAAATGCATGTACATATACATTACTTTTGAACTGTCAGTTAATGATGAAATACATATTCAATTACAATATTAATGATAAAAATATTCTGATAACAATTAGTATATGAACATTAGTGTTATACTTGAAATACATTATAATTTAACTACATGTTCATGACTTCTAACTATAAGTATATTATTCCTTATATACATGTACATTGGCATTGAATTGCATGTACATTACTTTTGAATTGTCAGTTAATGATGAAATACATATTTAATTACAATATTAATGATAAAAATATTCTGATAATAATTAGTCTATGCACATTAGTTTTGTACTAGAGATATTTTATAATTTAACTACATGTACATGACTCTCCAACTCCAGGTACATTATTCCTTAAATGTATGTACATTAGTATTGAATTACATGTATATTACTTTTGAATTATCAGTTAATGATAAAATATATTTTCAATTATAATATTGATGATAAAAATTATAATAATTATTAGATGGGAGAAACAAAAATAATTATTTTATTTTTAATTTCAAGTATTGAAACAAATAAAAAATAAAAAAATAATTAGCAATTAATTTAAAAATTTTTGTGGTCCATTCATAATTTTTTGGAATGTTAAATATCTTAAAAATCAAATATTAAAAGAATGAAAAAAAAAAAGAAAGTAAAACACGCTAATATAATCAAATAAAAATCACTCGCCTTTATTGTTAAAAAATTTCCAGCACGTATACTATGGATCTGGTCCATGTTGTAATATGGACACGGGCTAATGGTATAATTTGTAGTTAGATTGCATACATCCTGTTTAATTTGTATTAAATTCGAACAATATGAACCCTTGGCTTGACCCGTCTAATCCAACCCATAAGTTATTTGTTTGACTCGATCTGAAATATAAAACCCCTTTATCCTAAATCGATAAACCAATAAAAATATAAAAATTGACAAATTTCATAGTATTATTTTTCTAATAAAAGAAAATATCAAAATATTAAAACACCCATCTATTTTCTCCTTTCTCACTCAAGTCCCAAATCTAGAGCTTTCTCTTGGGTAACCTCTAGTGGCTATGGCCACAAGAGGGAATACCCAAACCCAGTTTTGAGTCTCTTTTTTCTTGTTTTTTTAATCTTTATGGTTATTTTTAGGAATGACAATGGGCGTGATGGGGTGAGTTTTGAAATTCCCACTCCCATCCCATGAATAGTCGGGATAAGGTAAATTAGGTTCAAGACAGATGCAAAGCAGGGAGTGGGGATCCCCATCTATATTTTTATAATTTGATTAATGTTAAAACTTCATTTTATATATATATATATATATATATATATATATATATATATATATATATATATATATATATATATATATATATATATATATATATATATATATAATTGATGCAGGGTAGGTCAAGGAGACTCAATCCTATCCCTGCCCCATTATATAGACAGTGCAAGGTTCCTCGTCAAGTTTGAAGTGAGACCGAGTTCCCCATCAAGACAGATCAAATTTTGCCATCTCTAGTTATTTTTGTCAATCACCACCTTCAATAGGCCTTTTTTTTTTTTTTTTTTTTTTTTGGGGCTATGCTTCAAATTGGATTTTGTAACTTGTTTTGTTGGTTTTGGTTGCTCTACTGTGGTTACGTCGGGACTAACTTCAGTGTTATTCAGCCTTTCCACCATTTTCATTTCTTTAAGAAGTTGCTTAGTAATTGAGTTGGTGGGAAAGTGAAGCGGCTGTTGTCATCGGCATCAGAGCTCTATAGGCTATATTTTATTCTCTTTCGTTTAGCACGACAACCACTCATAGCGGAACCCACTCTTGCCAGAGAGGGCTATCTTGTTTATGCAATCGGGTTCCCTATCCCTTCTATTTTATTTATAGATCGATAGATTTATGATGGATCTAGCAATTTCTCTAGTGCATCAAGTTTTTATAGATATATCCAATTACAACAGTGCTTCTTCTACTCTTTTGGCCATAAGCGGTAGCAATGGTGCAGCAATGAGAGTTAAGGCTACTATTAGGGAGGATTTTCTCCAAGGGATTATCATATGATTTCCATTCTATAGGTCTTATTGCCGATTGGTTCCAAGATAACTAGTCTGGTGTTAATTTTGGGCTTCAAGATCTAGTGTAAAAATCCTATATGGGTTAGTATTCTATGAACAATAGTTCATATTTGACACTTTTGTCATAAAATAAAGAATAATTCTAGAGAATAGAGAAAAGAAAGAATATAAGAGGGAATAAATTTTTGTGTATATCACTTCATTCATTGTAACACTTATTTATATGTATAAAAGGTTATAGAGATAGGAATAGAAATAGAGTTATATTTACATAAGAATATATATTTATAGAGATAGGATAGACATCCGATCTTGTCATACCATTTAAATATTATCACAGCTCTCGCTCTTGGATTCTATTACAAAGAATATGTCTCGTTAAGACCTTACTAAGAAAAAATCATATGGGAAAAATCTTAGTGAAGGAAAAAGAGTACATTATTCTTGTAAAACTTATGCCATAATACTGCATCGTTAAAAACCTTGTTTGGAAAACCCAATGGGACAAAACCTAGGCTAAGAAAAAAAGAGTACAATGCACAAAAATATTTCCCTCATAAAAACATGAATTCTAACAAAGATCTCTTAGTCAGCGCATGCCAATTTTATTCATCAACCTCTCAAATGTGGCTATAGGAAGCGCCTTTGTAAACAAACTGCTAAATTATCAAGATCGAATTTGATGAATATCTAAAACTCCTTGCTTCTGAAGCTCATATGTGAAAAAGAACTTTGGCAAAATGTGCTTGGTTCTATCTCTTTTAATATATCCTCCCTTGAGTTGTGCAATACAAACAACATTATCTTCATATAACACTATTGGACTTCCTTTATCAAATTGAAGATCACATGTAACTTTAATATGTTGGATTATAGATCTCAACCATATACATTCTCTACTAGCCTCGCGAATTGCCAATATTTCAACATAATTAGATGATAATTAGAGTTTGCTTAGTAGAATGTCAAGATGTTGTAATGACACCATATGTAAATAAGTAACCCATTTGTGATTGAGCTTTATATGGATAAGACAAATATCCAGCATTTGCATATTCAATTAATTCTTATTTCAAGTCATGCAAGTAAAATAAACCCATATTTGATGTACCACGTAAATAACAGAATACTTGTTTCACACTATTTCAATGTCTTCGAGTTATTGAAAAACTATATCTTGCTAGTAAACTCATAGAGAATGCTATATCAAGTTTTGTACAATTAGCAAGATACATTAATGCACCAATTGCATTTAGTTATGGTACTTTTGGACCAAGTATTTCTTCACCATCTTCTTGAGGACAAAAAGGGTCCTTTTTCACATCAAGGGATCAAACAATCATGGAAGAATTCATTGGATGAGATTTATCCATATTAAAACTTTTTAATATCTGTTCAATATAAATTGACTGATGAATAAAAATCCCTCCAAAAAAAGAGTTGATCTGCAAGACAAGATAAAATTTTGTTTGCCCAAATTTTTTATTTCAAATTGATTTTTAAATAAGTTGTTATTTGTGTCAACTCTTTTGGAGTCCCAATGATATTTAAATCATAAACATAAACTGTAATTATTGCAAAACTAGACTTTGTTTTCATAATAAAAACACATTGACAAATTGAATTGTTAGTATATCCTTCCTTCAAAAGATATTCATTAAAGTGGTTATACTAAGTTCATCCAGATTGTTTTAGTCCATATAAGGATCTTTGTAGCTTAATTGAATTCATTTCTCGAGGTTTTGAGCTATATGCTTCAGGCATTTTTGGTCCTTCAAGGACTTTCATGTTTGTGTTATTATCAAGTGATCTATATAAATATGCTATAACAACGTCTATAAGTCGCATATGAAGTCCTTTTAAATTTATCAAGCTAATTAAAAATCTAAATGTAATTGCATCCACAATTGGAGAATAAGTTACCTCATAATCAATGCTAGGTTTTTGTGAAAAACCTTATGCTACAAGTCGTGCTTTATATCTCACAATTTTATTTTTATATCTCACAATTTTATTTTTCTCATTAGTTTTATGCATAAAACCAATTTATAGCATATTGGCTTAACATTTTCAGGTGTTAAACAATGGGCCTAAAGACTTGACATTTTTTCTAATGAATTTAATTCTTCCTGGATTGTGTATTTCCATTTTGGCCAATCATCTCTATGTTGACATTCATTAACAGACTTTGGTTCAATGTCCTCACTTTCTTTTGCAATATTAATTGCTACTGCATATGCAAATGCATTGTTGACAATATTTCACATCAATCCCATCTCTTTCTTAAAGTGACATAATTGATTGAGATCTCTTTATTTTCATCATTTTCAGGTACCTGAACCTCTTCTGGGGTTATTTGCTTATATATGTCAACTATTTATGTCATAGGCTCTTCAAGAGCATCAATAGTTTTGAAATTGTCACTTTGTTTATTTTGTTTCCTTTTCTTTTTTGGATTTTTATCCTTGGAACTGAGTAACCTACCGTGCTTCTGGCGTGTCATGGACTCATTTGCCACAGTGTTAACATATTGTCCTACTGGGATGTCAATTCTAATTAGAGCATTTTCAACTGGTATGAGATTTAGTAACTCTTTTTGGATCACAGAATGCATTTGGCAATTGGTTTGCTATACTTTGCAAATGAATGATCCTTTGTAAATGAATGGTCCTTTGAACTTTTAATTCACATCATTTTGTATAAGGATCAAGATAATTTAATAATGGCTCATTCCAACCAATTTGTTTATCTAATTGCTTCTTCTCTCCTCCCAATTTAGGAAACAGAGCCTCATTAAAATAACAATCATTAAATCTCGCAGTAAAGACATCCCCCATTAATGGTTTAAGATATTTAATTATTGAAGGGGATTCATATCCCATATATATTCCCAATTTCCTCTAAGGTCCCATTTTTGTATGATGTGGGGGTCAATTGGGACGTAAACAACACATCCAAAAATTCTCAAATAGGAAATATTTGGCTCCTAGCTAGAAACCAATTATGATGCTGAAAATTTGCGATAACTAGTTGGCCTGATGCATATAAGAGTTGCTACATGTAAAATTACATGTCCCCAAGCAGAAATTGGGAGGTTTATTTTCACAAGCAATGGTCTATCTATTAATTGAAGATTTTTAATAAAGATTCTGCTAGACCATTTTGAGAATGAACATGAGCTACAAGATGTTCAACTGTTATTCCAATTGACATGCAATAATCATTAAAGGCTAATTCACCAGCATTATCAAGATGAATTATCTTAATAGCATAATCTGAAAACTATGCTCTTAATCGAATTATTTGAGCAAGTAATATAGCAAACGCCATATTTCGAGTTGATAATAAACATACATGTGACCATCTTATTGATGCATCTATTAACACCATAAAATATTTAAATGGTCCACATGGTGGATGAATTGGTCCACAAATATTACCTTGTATACATTCCAGAAATTTAGGTGATCCATTTTGAATTTTATTTAGTAAAGGCCTAATAATCAACTTTCCTTGAGAGCAAGCCAAACACGAAAATTCATTACATTGAATTATCTTCTAGTTCTTCAATAGATGGTCGTATGAGTTCTCAAGATTTGTTGCATCATTGTGAATCCTGGTTGACCTAGTCTATCATGCCAAATGAGAAAATTATTTTGGTCTATAAACTTTTGGTTTACTACACGTTTGTTTCAATACTACACATATATTTGTAATATAAGCCAGAAGAGAAAGTAGGTAATTTCTCCAATACACATTTCTTGCCCATTACAAGGGTTGTAATATAGAGATATGTCCCATATTTGTTGTCTCAACATGATATCCATTTTGATGAATATCTTTAAAACTCAATAAATTTCTATGAGATTTCAGAGAGAATAACACATTTTTAATAAAGAAATATGTCCCTCCAGGTAGTAATATTTTAGCACTTTTGGAGCCTTCAATTATTTTTTTACTATTAGATATTGTATTAACATAAGATTTTCCCATTGTTAGGTAAGAAAAATGTTTTTTATTCTTTAATATGGTGTGCATGGTTGCACTATCTGTAAGATATAAACTTGCATCATTTGTTCTTAATCCTACTAATGATTGAGCAAGATTTATAATATATAAGAATGAAACTGACTTTGAAAGTAAGAAAAGAACATATAAAAAAAAAATTATTTCATGCTAATAACATGTTATAAAATAATGAACAATTATAAAGAATAGAGAAAAGAGAGTATAGAAGAGGGAATAAATTTTTGTGTATATCATTTCATTAATTGTAATACCTATTTATAGGTATAAAAAATTATAGAAATAAAAATAGAAATAGAGTTTTATTTACATAAGAATATATATCTATAAAAATAAAATAGACATTCAATCTTATCATTCCATTTAAATATTATCACAACACCTTTAACTGGCTTTATCAACACCCACATTGCTTGTATCTTTATCGTAATACTTTCAACTTTATGCAGTACTTGTACTCAATCTAATTACTCTATTGGGAATTTGAATGCACAATCTCCTAAAAAATATTACTAATTTTATCATTGAACTACACATACATACAAAAACATATATATAGTGACAAATCATGCCTCTTAATTTTGCAGAGCGAGAATATGTTGGTATAAATAATTAAAAAAAATATCAATTAAAATGATATTATTTAGACATGTACAAAATATATTTTACATATTAATATATAAAAATATTTTAATTAGAATAATAAAATAAAATAATGGTCATTTATGTATATGATCAAACAGAGTTAAACATTCTAAATTATATGCATTTTCTTGTTTTTTCTGAAGTTGAATATATAACAAATTGTCTACTTGTAATTAAATATATATCAAATTGTCTATCTATACCCTTTTCAATTTAAATGATTAATTAATTAACCACAAAAACTTTCTTTATTTTTATTATATAACATTTGTTTGACGCGATATTTTTAACAAAAAATGCTTGATATATTTTAAATCTTTAAAAAAATAAGCACAACTACAATACATAATTATTTAACTCATACCTATTAACATTTTTTTTTTTTTTGCTTTTAAGTGCTATTTTTGATAATCGCCACAAATTCAACTTTTAGTTGAATTTTTTTTTATTAATAAATGAGTTAAAATTATAAATCGACTAATTATATTTGAACCACTTAAAACTTGCATGATTAGACTTCTTCCAACCCAACTAAAATTTTAAATTTTATCTAACAAGTTCTTTTTTTTTATATGAAACATTATGGAACTTAAAATAAAAAGTTTGTGAGGGTGAATAATGATAATTGTTAATTTTTTTTTTTTAATAATATAAACTACTTGGTAAGAGTTTTGTAAAACGTGGAGGGAGCGAGTGCTGGCCCTGTCCCTAATGTATAAAATGTTGTTAAAATATTATTAAATTGATAATATATCAAAAGATCTTAACATAAAATATATTAACATTGCTGAAAACAGAAAATATACAAAAATATAGATACATATTTGATTTAGAAATAAAATGTATTATTTGTTATTAGTTTGTTTTTCTTGTGGTATTAGAATTTTACTATTTAAAATATTGATAAGTTAATATATTTCAAATATTGATTCATTATTTCGGATAGACTTCTATTGTTCTAGTAATTTTAATTAGGATAAATTATTATTTCGTATCTGAGTAAATTAATTAACAAAGTGATTTTTTTTTTGAATAACTAATTAAATAGTTCCTGATATTTTATTTCGATCAATTAAGAAATCTTTCCATCTATTTTTTTATGAATTCCGTTAAAAAATAAAAATAGAAAATTAAAAAATAAAATTTTAATACCTAAACTAATTACCATCCTATCTCATTTCTCATTCCCATTTCTCTCTCTCATCTTTCTTATCTCTCTCTCTCTCTCTCTCATATGCAAAAACTATTACCGCTACCACTACTCATTATCGATCATCATCCTTATCATATTGTTATCTCTCTCACATATGGAATAACGACTGCAAGTTAAGGGAAAGGACAGCTTCAAAAGTACATAGGCGATATACTCATTGGAAGACGAAGGAACAAGACAAGTAGAGTTAAGCATTAGGATAAAATACTATTTAGTTCCTAAGATTTACCTAAAATAATGATTTAGTCCCTACAGTTTGAAAAAGTCACTCTTTAGTCCCTGGAGTTTTATTTCGTTATACTAAGTAGTCTTTCTATTATTTTTTCTGTTAAAATTAATTAAAAAGTAAAAAATGCCCTTAATTTACAATCAAATTTTCTATTTCAACCATCCTCACATCCATACCCCCTCCCTCCCCCTCTCTCTCTCTCTCTCTCTCCAACTAAACTCAAAAAATAATAAAAAATGCTCATCATTTTGTCTCATACTCTTCATTTGGTTCTTTTAATGGAGAAAAAGAAGAAAAATTGAACCAAAAAAAAAAAGAAAGACAAAATCGCAAAAGGAAAAAATTGAAGGAAAGAAAGAATATAATAGCTAGAAAAAAATCAATTGAAAGCTAAAAAAAAATGAAAAAAAATGAAAATGAAAGCAAAAGTAAATTGGCCCACCATAAAAAAAACTAAAAATCAAAGTAAAAGTGATGGTGTATTTGTAGTGTAGTGATGTTGAGGATATTTTAGGTATTAGATATTATTAGATTTTCTTTTTAATTTTTTTTTCTAATTTTTTTAACAGAATTTTAAAGAAATTTGGACAAAAAGACTATTTTATTTGATGGAACAAAACTTGAGGGACTAAAGTATGACTTTTTCAAATTGCAGGAATGAAGTTATTATTTTAGATAAACCTCAGGGACTAAATAGTACTTTACCCTTAGTTTAATTTCCTTTTATTTTACCTTGTTGCAATTGTTTTAAGTTGGTTATTTATTTTGGTTTGTTTCAATGTTTTACGTTTATCAATTATGTTGATAGGTAGTTAGTTGTGGGGTGGATTGCAAGCCACCATAGGAAAGGAAACATTGAATAGTTACTTAAAAAGTTCTAGTTGAGATTATGAAAGGAAACATTGAATAGTTACTTAAAGAATAATAATGGAATGAGAAAGTATGCAATTATTTCCTCTAAAAAGTTCAAGTTGAGATTATTGGGTTCCTTTTAATAAGCCATAGTTTTGTCGCAACTAGATTTCTGGCTCTAGCTGATAGCAGTATGTGCCCTAAAAGCCATATAATAGTTATGTAATTGTAGAAATTAATTCCCAATGGCACAATAATATATTCATAATGTGAAAAGGGTTTCATATTATTGAATATAGTCCTTCGGTATTTGTAAGATGATCTATTCTCAAGTGTTGAGAATATGGGAGATAGATCGTTATTGTACAAATATTTTAAATATGTTCATGGTCATAGGATTAATGACTGGGCATCATTAATTCTGGAAGACTATCACCTCTGTTTGTTTTCTATAATCAGTATGTAATACAGATGATTATAGAGGCAGTGAGTCTCATGCTGCTTGACATGTGATGTTGATACAAACATGTGAATATTCATAGGATGAATAGTCAAACTGTGACGTTAGATGATAATAATATTGGGTTTTACTACTTGTCAATTATTTATCATCTAGGTCATAATAGTGCATATAATCCTTTGACTTGAGGGATACTATATCTCATATATAGGAAGTTAGGATTTATTACTGCTTACATAGCATACTATTCATGTACGGATATATAGTATGTGATAGTTCTAATTTGTTGTGTATGGAGGTAAGTGATCGCCAAGATAGAATTCATTACCTTGAGTAAACGAGGTTAAGATCCTATTTTATTTGGTTATTCTTGATAACTAAAGCTCCTGGCCAGGACAGACGGATTCATTAGAAAGAGTTTCTAATAGGAATCTAATATCATCAAGAATTAGAACCAAGATAAGGACATAAAATCAAGGCACATTAGGGTTTGACATAAACCATTACCTTAGCCAAGATTGGGATCTTTAATGAAGGGATTCTAGTGCATGATGATTTATGATCAATGGTCCATGTGATGTTTAAAGTTATCAACTATAAACATTCATTTCTAATTAGGTAGTCATGATATGGAATGCTAGCTATCTCTCACGACTTAAGGGACTAAGTGTTAAGTGGGGATTTCACATTAGTAGAGAAAAGTGTTTTCTCATTTCCATTGCTAATTAGACATGAACCTAGAAAGTCACACACCCAATAGTTATCACCTTCCAAGTGTAAAAGATTTACCATAATAATTAATTAAAGTGTTTAATTAATTGATTAGTGGTAAAATGATTAAACATGTAATTAAATTTATAAGGACCCTAGCATGTCCTGATATTTAATCTATGAAGGTTTTGATTCAATTAAATTTTTTTTTTGTATATGATGCAAATGAGAAAGATTAAATTGAAAATTGATTTGGACTAAATCAAAGACTTAATTTTAAGCTTAGTGAAAACCCTTAACACATGAGATGTGGCCTAAGCCTATAGAAAAAATTCACTATTCATAAGCCCATGTAATGGGTTTAGGGGTTAATTTTCTACTAAGGTTAAAATTATAATTACATTTTTGGCTAAAGAAAATGTCCATTTTACCCCTAAAGGATACAATGGTCATTTCACTATTTGACAAAGCAAAGTCAAATTTGCCCCTTCAACAAATGGTGAGCTAAAAGAATATGTAAGGGTATTTTAAGTCTTTGTGAAGACTTAAGTGTTAAGTCTTAGAAAGATATAAAAGCCTTAGCTTTTATGTTGCAAATAGAAGAGAACATTATTTTCTCATATTTGGAGAATCTTAAAGAGAGAAGTTGAGAGAGAAAGAAAAATGAAGAAAGTGTTTCTTCAATTTTTCTTTTGATTTTCAATTCTCTTCTTTATTCTTTATCAAAGAACAATTGCTTGCAAATTGAAAATGTGTTTAGTCCAAAACAAACCAAAGAGAAACCTTAAACTTTCTAAAGATTTTTGAGGGAAATCTTGAATCAAATTGGGCAACCAAGAGAGTATTCAAGAACACTAAAGAAATTAAGAGGAAACTTAGAGGTGAGCTAAGTGTGGATGATCTAGAGGCTTCACACTCGGGAAGTTCTTTGATAAAGAAAGAAGGAACCTACAAGAGGTAATATGATTACTCTTCCTTCTTCTTTATATACATATGTGTTTTATACACAAATTAATTGATTGCTTGAATGAATTTTGCACCAAAATTGGGTGAAGTAAAATTTTAAAATGTTTGAAATTTCACCTCACCACCTCCCTTCCACTACATTTGGCTCCACATTTCTTCAATTGATATCTGAGCCACTTAAATTATGTGTAAAACCTTTGTATATATTGTTTTCAAGTTTTTTGATTTGGTTGAAAATGAGTTGGTGCACAAATGTTGTGCTGTCAGATATGGAATTCACGCCCGCAAATCAGAAATCACGACCACGATTAGGGAATCATGACTACGAATTTGATGTCATGCCCACAAACAAGTGGATCAGAATAAATGTTGTTTAGGTCAATTTACAGAATCATGACCACGACTAGTATTTTGCGCCAGTGAAACCTGAGGTCGCGATTTACTCTGTGTCTCCACCCAACTTTAATTTTTTCCAAAATTGTTTTGGATCAATTTTTCGATCAAATACCTTTCTATGACTTAAAATTTGATTTTAAGCTACAGAAACATTGAATATATGATATTCAAAATGGGTATTTTGGAAATGTTCCAATGATGAACAATATATTTATAAATGCAATTATTGTATATATATGTTTTGTTATTGTTTGAGAGGTATGAATGGTTTATCATGGATTTAAAAACCATAATGTATGATTTCTAATGTGGACATGTAATAATTAATTTTATTGTTTGATGGGATGTAATTAAATGTTAATTACTCATTTAGGTCACAAATCAATTTCATTGAGCCTATAAGCTCTTTTGTTTTTGCAATCTCACCTTGGAATACCAAGGTTACTAATGTACATATAGAGCTATAGAGATACAAAAACAAGAAGAGGTTTAACCCGTGAAGATGCCTAGTAGGAGCATGAAGATGCAAAAGTTGTAATTTCATGTTTGTAATTTGTATAACCTAAGTCCCATATCCATTCCTTGTGGCTAGGATGTGGATCCATAGAATCCATGATCATACCTATGTGTATATTGTCCATTTTATGAAATATATATGTGATATATATGAATGCATGTGATGTATGTTTAAAATGGATAATGTGCAAAGTAAGACTTATAATTAAAGCTCAAAAATCTTCCAAAGAAAATATCGAGTCATGGTTCTCCATTGGAGCAATAATTCAAGAAAATTTGAACACTTATATCATTGGTTATGGTTACATAAAGATGACATATTTGGTTTGAATGTTTTCTTGAAGTTATTGTAAAGCATGTGATGTTACGAGTATATGATACATTGTATGTCAATAATGACAATGAGTATCTGAGACATATAATGTTCAAATCATTATACTTGTTAGTCCAATGGGTTTTACTTGACTAGTGTGAAAGGCCAATAATGACAATGTGTATCTGAGGTTAGAAACATTAGGAACCGAATTGATTGAATCTCACAAAGAGTTGTGATGAACAAGTATTTTTCACTTGTTAGATATGAAAATTCTAATAACGACAATGTGTATCTGAGGAATTTGCAATAATCTAATAAGAATTCAATCCCCTACTAGAAATCCACTCCAACAAGATTTCTGTTTCCTATTTAGAAGTATAGGATTCGCCAAATTAGTAGGATTATTATTTTGATTGAAGACCAAATCATTATGGTAGCTACTTAATTATGTAAGTTATTAATCTTGTTATTTTCTGTATTTTTGATAATATGAAATTAACAAACCTCTTGCGAATATATTTGATTCTTTTAGGCTCATAGGGCCTAAATCTATGGTCCTTGCATTTGAATATATAGTGTATATATTCCACATGATTTGTTCTTGGTCTTTTAGAGAAAAGACTACTCCAAAGGAACATATCACTCTAAGTGCAATGGAAACAAAATATTGGATGAGTTTGATGCTATGTGATTGTTTTATAAGACAAGGGTTGCAAAAACAACATATGAGCATAACAAGACTCTAAGTAATTATGCATCATCTGCAAGAGTTGTATGATAAACATAAATACACTAGTTAATATGAGATATTAAGGTGGTTATTTTGTTCAAATATGAAGAAAATTATAAAGAAAGAAATAGGAAAAGAAAAGAAAGAAAAAGGAAAAGAAAAGAAATTATAAAGGAAGAAAAGAAGAAAGTGTTTCTCCTTGATCTTCACAACTTTACTTTTCTTTGTCTTCTCCATATTTTTCATTCTTGTTCTTATTCTGACTATTCAACCAGAGTAAGAAATTAGAGAAAAGAAATCAAAAAAGAAAATGTTTCATCTTTAATTTCTTATTCTTTTATTTTTCTATCTAGTATTCTTTATGAAAGAATATGAATTATGAGTAGCCTCTTTCATTTCTTATTAATTTTAATTAAACTTGATTTGGAATTATTTTCATGTGATGATTAAATTCATCAAATAACTAGAGAGTCTAGATGTTTTGATCAATAATGATTTTCAAATAGTTTAATTTTTCAAATTCATTCCAAATTTCTATTAGATGGAAAATGTGCTTAAAAGGTAATAGAAAAAGTTTCTATTATAAATCCTAAAAGCGAAATTGCAAGGGACAAGTCCATAGATAATGCTATAGTTGACAAAGGAAAATGATTCTATTGTCAATATTATGAATATTTGAAAAGTAATTGTTTTAAATATTATGAATACTTAAAGGACAAGGAGAAGGATAAACCTTGTGAAGGTAAATCTATCTCTTGTTACTATATTCCAATGATTCACATAATTCATCTGTTGCTTGGATTTGTGATATAGGTACTTCTGTGCCATATGCATGACCAAAGTAAGCAATAAAAGCATGAAGTTAGATGAAGTAATTTTGAAAAATCTAAGGGGCAAAGTATTTGTTTCCAAAGATCTTTTAGAATACTTCATGATGATTTTAGAAATCATATTTTGTATGTCTTGTATGTACTTAATGATGATTTTAAAATCATGTTTTGTAAATCATGTATGTA
>CANTUT010000796.1:2500-95000 GCA_947687605.1 Reutealis trisperma | reverse complement strand
ATCTTCCCATCCTCTACCTGAATTTGTTAGGGATTAGGCATAAGGGGCTGGAATTCTAAAATTCAAGAGAATTTTTTTAAAAAGGGCATACCAAAGGGAAAGGGTCACATGGAGGGCTATGTGTCCTTAGCCAGGGATGCATAGGCCCATGTGTCCCTTGATTTGGGTGGCAGCCTAAAGTCACGGGTCTGCTGCACTAGGGACCAAAAAATAATTTTCTAAAAATCCCTCAAATCAAGGTCTATGTACAATTAACCACAAAATCATGTGAATTTTAAGAATCCATTGAAAATTTTTGAATTAAAACTCAAGAACCCTCCCACATGGGCTAAAACTTACAATAAGTGAATTAAATATAAGAAGAATCATTTGGTTCCTCCTCATGGAGTTTTAGGGTCAAAAATTAAGCGTTCATAGTTTTCTCTCACTTTAACTTAGTTGGCATCTCAAATTAAGGTAAAGGACAATTATAATTTTGTTATCAGAGCAAAATCACCTTTGCCTTAATTCTCATACGGACTCCATTAAGGAGTATTCCACACTGTTGAAACCCTCTCCTTGAGTTGCTTTGCTTCTTGGATTGATTTGTACCATTACACCCCACTGCTTCAACTAGCTCTCCAGCCAGGTTGATCTCTACCAGGAGTTTTTCTTTTCCTACCTTGCCTCTTGAACAACTCTGCATTTTGCAAAATAATTCTAGAACCTATTCATCAATTCGTAATTCAATTCGTAGACTCTTCAATCTTTTCAAAATATTTCAGATGGAAAAATATTTTTTCCAAATATTTTCCAATTTTCAAGTCTACGAAAAAGATCAAAAAACAATTTTAAAACTTTTTCCAACTGGGGGAAAAAATAATCCAAAATTCATAAATATTTTCCAAATTACAAAAAATGCAGCAAAATAAATTTTCATTTTTTCCCTCTAAGAAAAATGTTTTTTACAATTTTTAAAAAAATTTCTTCCCTAAGAAAATTTCTCAAAAATTCATTTTATTTCCAAAATTTCTCATTTCTTTTCCAAAATCATTTTGAAAAGTTCTTTTATTTTTTCTATCCTAAAAAAATAATTTTTGTGGTCTCCTAGTTATTTTTGTCTCAATTTTTCCTCTTTTTCCCTTATTTTTTTCTTTTCTTTTTTCTCCTTTTTCTTTTCTTTTCTTTTTCTTTCTCCCTTTTCATGTGCAGCCCCTCTCTCTCCCCTTCTGTTTTCATTTCATCTTCTCTCTCATTTCTTCATTGCTCGCTCTTTTTTTTTCTTCGTGAAATCTTCTATTAGAACACATTTACATCACATTATAACAAAGAAATACAAATTAAGAAAAAAAAATCAAAATTCATACTTACAAATATTGAATTTTTTACCCAAAATTTCAAAAGCTTCATTTTTTTTTTAAAATTTTGATGGTGGATTTGCTTGAAAGACTTCTTTTTCCTCCTCTTCAAGAGATGGATTTCATTTACTCTTCATCAGAAACATGACAATTAATTTAGAGTAAAGTTTTGAATGCATCGAAGCTTCCTCAAAATGGAGATTGGCCAACTCTTTAGTATTTATGCGACCATTTGGTCAGGTATGACGTTATTCCTATACCTTTCCATGTTAATTTCATTTTTGCCAAGTTAATTTCATTAGCTGTCATTCGAAAATGCATGAATTTCTCCAAAAACTCAAAAATTGTTATTGCCTAAAAATGAGGGATGTATGAGGGTCTGCGCATCCCTTGTATGGACGCATAGGGTCTCTATAATGCCTGAGTGTTTTATAGTTGATTTTAATTACTAGTAACATCAAAGATTAGACTTTAGATGCTAGCCTAGTATGAGAGGTAAAAGGAAAAATCAGTTAGGTGTGTAGTAATGCAAATTTAAGTGTTGTATAAGCCATGATCTTATTGTGGCCATTTGTGCCCTAACAAACTCAATAGAGTCCTTGTAACAATTAGTAATATCCATCGAGAGGCTAAGAAGCATAAGGATAAGGGTCATAAGGAAAGAGAAGAAAAGGAACAAAAGGTGAAATCTCTAAGTAAACAAATGGGTTATAGACTTGTTGATGGGCCTTGAAATAACAAAGGCCTAAGGCCTAAACCATTGCAAAGAAGGATTTGGCCCATTGGGCCCAAAGTATTATAGAATATTAAATGAGTATGAATTAGAATATTTGGCCTAAATAAGAAACATATGGTGTAGGAAGATAAGTCATAAAATGTTGACTAAGTCAATGTTCTAAATCAATTTGAATTCTTACTCTTTCTACACATAAAACTAGGTACACATGAGTATCTTAATACCTTATAGTAATCATCATTTGTGTAGAGAAAATCTAACCATCCAACTAACCCCAATCTTAACCATTCATCAGGATTAAACCATAGCCATTGGATCTAGCACAATCAAATCTCCACCATCCATATATATATATATATATATATATATATATATATATATATATATATATATATATATATATATATATATATATATATATATATATATATATATATATATATATATTATGTTATGTAACAATACTTTACTCACCATTATACCAAAAATCTCATGTAAAAGAAGAAACTCTCTCTATACCACTTACCACAAAAGTCTTGGTATATTAGAAGTAACCAAGGTAAGAAGCTATATATGTGTGCTCTTTCTATATTTAAGGTCAATTCTAATACTAGGATTGTTCAAAAATTTTCCCAATTTGGGAGAAGGGGGTTCAGCCTAGGGATAAAGGCAAAAGAAGTCATATATTGTAATTAAGTACATTCATAGCTATTCTAAGTAGAGAGGAACAAATTAAAAGTGTTAGAATGGCTTTTAAGAACATGACTAAAGTTTAGAGACCCTAGAAATGTATATAAGAAAAGGGGAGATTTGATACCTTAATAACAAATGGTGATAATTAGCTAATTGTATGTGTTGTATTACATATTAAACTTATATGTCTTTGACTCAATTGAAGATTTGATGAGGAATTTAGGAAATTCCCCAAATTTAGCATGAATGGAACAAGTAGAACATATGAGAATAAGGATAAATCAATTCAAGTTTATTGGTGGAAATTGAATGTCTAAATGTTAATTTTATGACTTCCTAGTCAAATTGAAATGTGAGAATGAAATTAATAGCCTTTCTAAATCCTAGGGTTTATGGGATAATTAGGGGAAAATGGAATGTAGAATAAAATCATTAAATTAAGCACAGAATTCAGTTTAAGAAGATAAGTAATTACATCATTAGTTACTAACTAGTGTACATTTAAAATGCTATATATGTAGAACTTCAAAGCAAAGGCAAGGAAATCATACAAAACTAAGGGGAACCTTGATGTACTTAAAACCGTACAATCGAGAGGAATGAAGGAATTTAAGTTAAGTACACAGTAATATAATGTAACTATGCTTTCTTGCAACCTTTACTCAAAATTCATTTGATATGCATATGTGATTGCCATTAATTATTAAGTCCCTTGAAAACCCATATTCTCCATATATGATGCTGAATATGATAATCTTTTTGCTTGGACTTTATAATTGCTCAATGATAAGAATGATGCATACATCTTTTTATCCCATTGAAATTATATTATGAGCCTTGATTATTCTTTTTTGAACATCCATAGGTAAGCAGAAATCCTCTCTGATGTGAGGGTAACATCAGACCTTGTGCACTCGGTAATAGCCTGCGAATAGGGCGAGAGTACCTAACATTTGTTAGGAGGGAATGCCTAACCACAAAACCTTATTAGTTTTGCACAATGTGATATGCGTATGTGAGTATTACTCTCACTCTCACATGTGGGAAGCTCTCCGCTTCCAAAGTATGACTATTTCTACTAAAATGCATTTTAAAACACATCATAACCAGTTGAGCTGACATGACCTCATTGTTATCTTGAATAGGGTTTTATATTATTTCTCTATTACTTTGTATTAATACACACTCACTGAGCCAGTCTCATCTGTTAGTGGTTATAATTCTTTTCATGTTGAAGTGAACCAATAGTAAGATAGATTTTGAGTTTCGCTCCTCAGTTTGGGAATTACCAAGACGTTATCTAATAATACTTGTGTTATTTTAAAAGATTAGTGAACTAGAGCTCCATGGGATTTTCAAGCATAGTATTAAAGTATGTACATTAAAAGGTGATGTAAATGGGTAATGTTACTAGTTGTGTATAAACGTCTCTATTAGTAAATAAGAATGTATCGATAATATTAGTTCATACTTATGAATGATGTTCCATTTGTAAATATAGAATAACCTTGGAATGCAATGATTAATGAGATGGTTCTGATCTTGGGATGGCCTTAAGAATAAATATAAATGTATGTATATATATAGTGATTATCATATTTGTTGTGTTCTACGGGTTTAGGTGACCTTAGGTCTTCCTGAACTCTAGGACCATCGTAGCTTAAAAGTGGGTCATGATAGTCTCATACAGCCCTACCTAGGAATCTTATAGGGGAGTTTGTCCTTTACCTATAGATATGCTGCCGTAGTGATCAGCTTCGAGATCCGACATCATTTCTTAACCATTTATAATCCATTATCATCTGTATTCATATACATTACCTTAATCATGCATTTATGGTCAAACTACCTCCAATCTGACCATCTATCTATCTGTGACCTCTTTTCATACTAGCCTCATTTTTCAACTTATAGGTGAAATTAACCTGAATCAAGGGTAGAGGCACTCCATGTTCCACATATGAGTGGTATCAGACTCTTTCTCCTAGAGTCAAGGCTAAGATTATTTAGATTAGCTTTAAGCCATTCATAAAGTCTCTACCTCCATAAGACATTTAGATAGATTGTAGTGGATTGTACCCTCTGATACAATGCTAGATGGACACTTCTTATACCTTCCACTTGCCTTTTGTAGAGATGACCATCACTCTCATAAATTTTGCTGCACCAAAAAAAAAATTAGGTCATCCTTCTAGGGTAAGTCAGTTCTCTTTGAAAATTATTTCACTAGACCCTTACTTCTAATAGGTTTGAGTATATCTGAAACTTGCTGGGCATCTCCTTTGAGATGCGATATTACACTGCTTGCTCATATGACAATATTAAAAGAAGATGTGAGAACTGGAATCCCATTAACCTAGCTCAAATTGACAACCTATTATACCTTTTAGGCACTACCATTTTTGTAAACATCAGTAACTTTGCAGACTTGAGCCTTGTAAAGGATCTTTAGGATGTAGGTCTAGTTCAATTTTATACTTGGGGCATAACTGGTGTAGCCCATCTGATCGTCCACTTCAATGGAAAGATTGGTATATATTAGAGATTGATAGAGGTACCCTTATGAACTTTTTGTATGCTTAGTTTCTTAACCACTTGATTCGACATACCCTTTCCTTCAGGTATGGGCTTATAAGTACAGGCTTCTTGTGTGCCCTTTTATCGATCTATTAGCTGAAGGTAATGATCCCTTTCCTTAAGCCAAAAAGTGGGGCCATAGCTGTATAGAGATAGCCTTTACTCATGATATATAGCACCATCAAGATTGGCTTTCTCACTGGTGATCAGGTAAAAATAAAACTTGTTAGTCTCAAATAAAATTCACAAAGTTAGGATATTTTCCTTGATACTTTCTACAAATCGCCATCACTTCATAGGGACCTTTTGATGATTGTTTGGATTATGTCATTAGGGTTATGAGCCTAATTGGCCTAACACAACTGATACGGTGTGCCACCCATCGGATGTGGTATCTTAGAGAGCAAATAAATCAATGGAAGCAAGGGCTATATCACAAGCGAGTGCCCCATCCTCCTCTAGCTACGGGCTTTGCTAGTTTGTTGGAGGGATATGATCTTTAGGCTACTCTTATAGGGATGCTAGTTGAGGCTTTCATAGATCCACAACTTAGGCTTTCTTAGAGCCATTTATAGAGGGTGTATATCGGAGGTTCCTTCCTTTACTCAGTATTTGACCTATGATACCCTTGTGACTTGAGATGTGGAAGATGCTCTACATGTTAGCCAGGTGACTTACTGACCTTATTGCTTAAGAAATTCTTATTTTCTTTAGTGTTTCATATGTTAACTTGATATCAATGCAAAGTTCTCAACACAAGCAAACTCGTAAGTAGGATCGTACCTATTTTTCTGCTGCTAAGAAGGATTAAGAGGTCATTGCTCCTCTTGGCATGATAGTGGTTTGAGTTTTCCCTTAGCTAGACCCTAGTTATCTTTACATAGGCAATGATGGAGTCACAAGGAGTGGCATGTTGACATCAATATAGCTTCTATTACTATCTTTGAGCCTGAGCAGACCAATCATATAGATTTCTTTTTTTTATTTCTTTTTCTATTTTATGCATCATATTTGACATTTTTCATGTGTTGTAGATCACTCAGGCTAAAGCTATCTGCTATCATAAACTATAATCTATATAGAAGTCAAATTGTGGTGATCTTACAAAGTAAGTAGTTATTATTGGTAAGTATGTACAAATATTTATATTGCATATACACTATATATGCCAAGATGCTAATGCCATATATGTTCATGAATGTAGGACCATACTTACAAAGAACTGGTATATCTATTCTTAAATGCTTTTTGCTTATCTTATTCTTAATAAATGTATTCATGTATGTTGTCTTCATAAAGGCAAGCATAGTGGCAGTTCCGACATTTGGAGTTGACTTTTTACAAGCACAAGGTGCTAGAGGCAAACATGAGGTAGGCCCAAACAGACTAGAGCCTAAATTATAGTGAAGAAGGCAATATTAGGATCCAAAAGAGGAAGAAGAAGAAGCTAACTCAGAACAGACAAAACCTAATAACTCCTCTAGTTTATTCTAGATATTTCATTATCATTTGATCCTATCATATAAACATTAAGATAGTTTAGCACAGTTGAACAATTTGATGATATGAACAATTTGCACTTTAACTATTTCTTTATATAATTTCTTTCTATAAATTCATATTTCAACTGTTCTAGATGCTTCCATACTATTCATTTGCATATCCAAGAGCTTTTGAAGTAGGTACCTCAAAGATAAAAACCAAAATAGGCAAAAGCTGATTAATGTTGTTGTTTGTATATCAAGGATGCATAGAGGGTAAAGCATCCCTTGCTTGGATGCATGACCTCCTATGCATCCTTTTTGAGAGATGTTTAGGTCCTCGTGCATCTTTTTCCTACAAGTCTGATTCTAATCTAATGCGGACTTTATTTTTAGATGATTTTACCCTTATAAAAAGCTTTCTCTCGACCTAAAACTATTATACATAGTCTAAAACCTCTCTTCAACAATCCCTTTGAATCAAAAACTTCACAAAACATAGCTATCACCTGCAAATAAAAGATTAATAATATCCTTTCAGGATTGAAAAGGCTGAAAGACTTTTCAACTAAAAAGATTAGAATTATCTTGCTCCGTTCCAATTGAAAAGACTAATAAATCTATAGAGGGTAACCATTCTTCCTCGCCTTTTTGAAGTTGCAATGTCATACTAGGACCCTAAAATCTATGTCTTCTATTTTAATAGAAAAGAGTTATGTCCACTCTATGAGGAATTAAACTTTATCGTAGGAAGAGCTTTTCAAGCTATGGACCTTATTGTCCTTAAACTGAGTCTCTCAATGCTTGATGACACTAAAAATATACTTGGGATGTTTGGAATATACCTGCTTCAGACTGCCTATAATGGCCTATTTCTAAAAGATGCTATACTGGACTAGATATAACAATTAGATCTAAAACATCATGGCTAGTGCAACTCTGTTTCTTACTACTTACTAGCCCAATTAGCTATCCCACATATGGCAAAGGGAAGGACTCTAGTAGGAATGGCAATAGGGTAGTGCATGGCTAGTTTTGAGATTCCTATCCTTGCCCTATAAATAGTTGGTTCAAAAGTAAAGCAAGGTAAATAATTTTTTAGATGGGTGTGGTGTGGGGTTGGGACAGGTGTTCACACCCAAGCAATACTAAGGTCATTCTTTGCAAGTACATGAGGTGATTGTAGTTAATGATGAGTACACCCAAGGTCGTATCCCCAATGAGAGCAATGATTGGTGGATGTTTGAATTGCAATTTATCACAAAAGGAAAAACAAACCTAAACACCTTATCATAATGATTGGTTTGGTTGATTGCAAAAAGAAAATTTGATATTAAGAAAAAAAATTGTGAAATTAAAAATGAGAATGCTAGAGATTGTTGTTGTATTGCAAAAAGAAAATTTGATATTAAGAAAAAGAATTGTGAAATTAAAAATGAGAATGCTAGAGATTGTTGTTGTAATCAAATAAGGAATGTCTTCTAGGGCTTTCAATTTCACCTAATTTGATGGCTTGAATCTTATAATGAATATTTAGGGAAATTCAAATAAATGGCATAAAATCATAGATAATTCCAATAAATGTATCTTTTGAATGAGGTCTATTAGAAATTAAATTAATTTTATACTCATAGGCACGCATAGGATTTAGTGCGTTTTCAATTAATAAACCCTAAGTTCATCATTTATGTTCAAGTATTAAACAATATGTTATTTAACACTTGATAAGTACTTAATTGACTATATTTTACCCCTTGTTTTTAATATATTTTATCCTTAAATTGAGTTTGATTTGTTTGTTTAGTGCTTTTCCAGAGTTCTTTTAGTTAACCCGATGCCAAATGATGCCATGAACCAAATGTGACTCAAAATGGTAAAAGATCCAAGCCAAAATGCTAACTTTTAGAAGAAGATTGGCAGACACCGATGAAATCCCAACTGAGATTCCATCCATATGGGCAGACACCACTAAAATCCCAACTGGGATTCCACCTGTGTGATAAGAGTAAATTAGAAATATATCCAATAGCCTCACACAGGTGGAGCCACCACTGAGATTTCACCCGTGGGCCCCTGGCATCGTAGACACCACTGGAATCCCAGTCATGGCTCCAGTAGTGTGAGGTTAAATTTCAACAATATAAATCAGATCAGACAACATTTTAAGAGAAAGCCGCCATAAAGCAAAAAGAGAGATTTAAGAGGGTTGACTAAGCCCTAAAGTCATGGGAAAGGCTTGAAGGCTAGAGTTTTTGATAATTTAATTGAATCAAATACCAAGATCTAAGTGGATATGGAAGATTGAAGAGAAGATTTCAAAGAACATCATCAAGATCTGTTTGAGATTTCTTCCTCTTTTATTTTCTGCATCTTTGTTCTTCAACTTTAATATGAACTAATTATATTTGTAATGAATCCTAGTTTTGATTGTATAGATTGAAGGATTTAAAATTTAATCAATTCATCTTTGGTTGTTTTATTTTCATGAGAAATCTTATTATTCTAATTAGCAATTGCTAGCTTATTGATTGGATATTGTTTCAATATTGGACGAGCAGAGATACCCTGATATAGATAGATCACTCATGGGAATAGAGAGTTGATTAGGGTGCTAGAGAAAGACCTACATGACTTCTCTGGATGTTAATCTCTTGAACTTAATGCTGCTCTTATTTGATTATAGTTTGAGAAGAGATTCCCCTATAATACTTCGGAAGTTAGGGATTTAATCACTTGAGAAAGGTTTTTATCTAATTTAGTGAGAGTCCAATTCAATCCATTGTTTGATGTACATGAGAAACTAAGGGGATTTATATCTAGATTAGCTTTGCCTAGATTATTTCCATCAATATCATTTACTTGCTTTCTTTTATTAGCTTAGTTAATTTAGCTTATTTTAATCAATCTACATCTTGATCAATTAGACAATAATTGAAGTTTACGCTAGTACTTATACACTATCCTCATAGAGACAATACTCGTATACTCACTACTTTATTACTTGATAACGACTTGTGCACTTGCAGTTTGTTAGTGTGCGTTTTGGCACATCAAGTTTTTAGCTCCATTGCCGATGATAGTTTTATAATATTAGCAATATTAATAGAGATTATTGATCTAGTTTTTATTTTATTTTATTTTATTTTATTTTATTTTATTTTATTTTATTTTATTTTATTTTATTTTATTTTATTTTATTTTTGTATTTGTTTTTCTTTTTGATTTGCTTGTTTTATTCTTAGCTGTTTTATTTTTTTTTTCTATTTCATGTTTTTTTTTTTTTTTTTTTTTTTTTTTTTTTTTTTTTTAAGTTTGTGTTTCTCAAAAAAGAAAAAAAAATTTCTCCATGGCTAATTGGAACTATCAAGTCTAGAACTCTTACCCAAATTCAAAATGGGGATACTAGGGAAATCAGTATTACGATCATGGATATTTTTATCAAACTGATTTCCCAAAGGAATATGCAGGGGAAGCACCAGCAGAGAAGTCATCCCTTGAACTTGCATTAGAAAGATTCATGGCATCTATGGAGAATTTGACCAAAGAAGTGGAGAGCAACAGAAACCATACATCATAAGCTAATCTCCCAACTCAGTTTGAAGTGGATGCTACATTGGAGGATGCTGAACATGCATAAGAGGGGCAGAGGTTGGAAGAGATGTTTGTGACTTTAGTGGAAGCTACAGAGAAAGGATTTCAGAGCATTGAGACAGCTCTGGAACACCAACAGACTTCTCTTCACAATCTAGAGAATTTCATTGGGCAAATTTTGAAACTGCTAAGTGAGAGACCTGAAGGCAATTTGTCCAGCGAAATCAAAGTCATTCCAGAAGAACAACAAAGGACCACTACCACAACTTGATTGTGGAATGATGATAGTGATAAAGAAGAGAATGGTAAGGATAATTTAGGGCTACTGCAGACAGAATTTGATGATTACTTAAGTGAGCAACCCCAAATCCAGCAATGGGGCATGAATGGAGTAGAGTCAAGTGTTGAAGAACTCTATTTTGATGATAGTGAGATATGGGAGAACATGGAGGGGGAAGCTATGCATGCTGAAAATCACACCTCCCTTATCATTCCAGCACTCCCACCTTTTGAAGAGAACAGAAATAAACCACTCACAACCCCAATATCCACCCTTCCTATACCCCAAGTTCCATCAAATGAACACCTAGCCACAACTAATCTTAGACCCTTACCAACTTTCTCTAAGTGCATATTTGTTAGAGAATCAAGTATGTGGCCAATACTTATAGTCTCTAAATTTTCTTTGGAAAGGGAAATTTGTTTTGTGGAGGAGTTGAAACTACAGGTTGGTGAATTTGGGTAGAGCATCATCTCGAAATTGCATGAGGTGGCTGATATTTGTGACATGCCTACTCTCTTAGGTGCCAAAGCTAAAATCCCTTCATCTAGTCCATGGGTAAGATTATTTGACGTTGGTTCTGAACCTTACAAGCTCAGGTTTGTACGCTATAAAGAATTAAAAATAATTTTTGTTGCTGATAGAAGGCTATGCAAAGGCCACAACCTTTGTATATTCTTCTTTATCTTAATTTATAGAGGTAGACAGCACAAGGAATCCTCTATACTATTAGTGGACAATGAATAACGATAACGTCCAGCTAACACGACGTTAAAGAAGCACTAAATGGGAGGCAATCCATTGATGGTTTTTATTTTTATGTTTATTATTTCTCTTTTCTTTTTATTTCCTTTCTATTTTATTTTGTTTTTATTTTTGTTTTAAATTCAATGGATCTTATCTTGGTTGTAGTTCAATGGTTCTATGTGTAGAAACAATGATCATGGCAAACTCTAATTGGAAGGAGCACTAGCATGATTCATGTGGTATATCATTTAGGGCAGTTAATTCTCTCTTTTACTTTTTCATTTTCCTTGTTTATAACACATTGGGGACAATGTGTTACTTAAGTGTGGGGGAGAGGTATATTATTGTGCCCTATCTTTTATTGAATCTTGCGATTAGGTGAATTGAGTTGTGGTGATAGTTTGATTTGAAATTGACTCACTATAGTAATAAATTGGCCTAATTTTGCTATGATAATGACTTGTTGTAGTGTGAATTGAATGTGGTGGTCATGATTAGGGAATTAAATTTTTGCAAATCTTTTTGCCTGAAATTTGAATCTTTAGTTACACATTTTGAGCCTATTTTATTCCACTGTTACTTTTGTTTTAGTTTAGTAGAAATGCTTAATACCTTAGGTGGCTTGGCTATTTTTCTTAAAAAAAAAAAAAAAGAAGAAATAAGTATGTATATATATATATATAAAAAAAAAAAAAGATTATGCAAAGGAGCTTTGAAAATGTTTACATATTCTGCTATTCTTGACTCTTGAAACACAAGGGATTGAGAATGTGAATAGTGTTAGTAGTCATTTGAATGTGTGATTCTAGTTGAGTAACTAGAGGCTGGCACCACAAAGTGTTTGCATTCACGTAAAAAGGCTAAGATGACAATTCAAACAAGTCAGGCTTCTTAGTTAATTAAAAAGAAAACATGAATTGAAATGTATAATCAATAAAAAGTCGAGTGAGTAGTCAAGCACCTATGGGAAAAATCCTTCTAAATCTACTTTGCTTGAACTTTTGTTTCTACAGAATTATTTGCTCAAACTTGTAATTTTAGAATTTAGGTTTTTGATTTTTGAGATTTGTTTTAGAGATTTCTTAATTTGGCTACCATGTTTGAGCCTTGCTGATTTCAAGTTGTTATAAATCTTTTTGAATTTCTTTGACTAGAGAGGGTAGGTTTTATTTCGTACTGTTATTATGATTTAATTTGTTCGAGGACAAGCAAATACCTGGGTAATACTTTGTAATGGCCAGTCATAAGCATATAATCATTTAGCATAAAACAATGATATACATCCCTAAATCATTCATTTGAACATGCAAACACAATTAAATAGGATCCATATAGCCCTTTAGAATAAAAGAAATTAGTTTATAGTTGATGATTCCTAAATTGATGACACTTCTAGATGAATCTCTATACTAGTTGAATCCTATAAAAGACAAAGAACACACCATGGATTCATTGGACTTGCTATCCAACAACAACTTTAATGCTTAAATTAGATGAGGAATTGAGAGAACAATGGAAATATTTAAAAAGTAGGGAACATATGCAAATGATGAGATATTGTTCATATAATAAGTGGTGTAAATATCTTCATAGTGAGCTTGTCTTGTAGTGGCGGCATTTAGTGATTAATTATTGTAACATAAGTAACTCCTCCATTAAGGAGTAAGTATTCGCCTATCCATATGTCTATTACTAGTCATTAAAGGGTCTTTTCCAAATCTCTGAAGGTAAATCCTTTATGAGTTTATTCCTGTACAATCCAGATTAAGGATATAAAAAGAGTGTCATCATTAGCCCCTTACTTTTAAAGATTCATCCATAGTATTTATACATGGTAACATTCAGATTCCTCCTTTTGACTGGTTTTTTATTGCTAATTTTCGAATTTCAAATTTTAGATTTTCATAATTGTCTGTTTGCCACCTTTCCTGATCATACATTTATTGCTCCCCATTTTTCTATGTTTGTTGAAACATGCTGAAGATGATTTCCATTTATGCAAATACCTTTATCCATAAATATATGCTTTATTTTTTTCTTTTTTAGTTTTTAGATAAATATCTTATAATTTACCCTAAAATTTTACACTATTCCAATTCTGCATTTTTACATTCTATGCCATTTCCTTTTTAGCTATATGTGTTTTCTTCTGCTTCCTTATCATTTCGGTTAACTTCCTTCCCTTTTTTCTCTATTTTTATGGTTAGTGATAGAAGAATCATAAGAAGTGGTTCTGCCTATCCTTCATCTTCTATAAAGAAGTCTTATGATGATCTTGCTTCTAGAATAACAAAGGATGATTTGAAAGACTTTAGGTCTTTATATAAAAATTCCTACTAATTATAATTTATTTGTTTGCCTTTCATCTTTTAGGGCTAGTGATCTACCCCTACTAACTCTATCATGGTTTTTAAAGAAAAATTTCATTCTGGATTATGCTTTCTCCTTCATCCTCTTTTACTTGAATTCTTAGAATTTTATCGAAATCCCTTTAGACATTTACATCTTAACTCCATTTGTTTAATGTGATGTTTGATAGAACTGTTTAATATAAAAGGGTGAATCCCTACTCTTGATAATTTTCATAGCTTATATTCCATTTTTAGGAGAGAATCTAGTATCTATGTTAGTATATAAGGAAATTGCACTATAGCTTTCTAGCTCCCACCCTGTATAAAACACTAGAGAGAAGGTTCTTACCTATTTGCCACTCATCCCTTTTTGAATGTTGGCCCACAACTTGGGTTCCCTTTATTAAGAAGGCTTAATAAAGCCTTTTAGCTAAAGAATATAGTAGTTTTATGGAGAGTTTATTGGCTAAGTGTCAGAAGAAGCATCCCTTATTTAAGGACTTGGTAAAGATATTTATAAAGAATTTTGACCTTCCCCCTACTATTACACCTCAAGCAATCTCCATTCCCCATCATTCTAACTTTAATGAGGACACTTCCTCTAAGGATAGGATTAAGGTTATGGATTCAGCCTCTGGCCATCTTAAGCAAGCTTAAGGTATTATCCATCATTAGTCATACATTTTGCACTTTATCATTTATTATTCAGAAATGGATCCTAGATTGATCTTGAAGGGATTATCTTAAAGTAGGGAGCATCTCCTTTCATGTCCCAATCTTTGGTTATTCTTCCAATACTATTTCACTAATAGCCCCTAGTGACAAACCTCATTGCTAAAAGAAGACTAAAATGAAAGGGAAGGACAAACATTCTACCCTCTATAGTACAGGAGCCTTCATCTTTGAAGGTATAAATGCCGCTTTAGCCATAAAGAAGAAATCAAGATTTAGTTTCTCGAATCCTGTGGGATGGATCCCTGACCATTATAATCCTGCTTTTATCACCAATTATGATGTTTGTGACCATGTAGCTAGATGTACTATATTGCCTCATGATCTCGAAAAATGGGCAAAACTTGAAGCTAAAGGTGTTATGCCTCAAATTCTTTTTTACACTCTTTCTGTTATCAAGGGGTATTCAAGCTAGACAAGATTTGACAACAACTTAAGGAGTTATGCGGAGAGGCTTATATTAATGTTGAAGGCCTTAAGATGGCCTTTAAGGAGGCTGATAAGGAAACTAAAAAAATTAGGAAGGTTGCTATTAAAGAAAATAAGAAACTCTCTTCAAATATTGAAAAACTTATTGTCGAATATACAAACTAGAAGAAAAGATATGAGGAGACTAAATACTCAAAGATCAAGATTAGGGAAAAATTTCAAGCTAAAGTTAAGAGTTATGGTGGTTATGTTCTGGTATGCTCTCTCATTATTGTGAAGCACTGATGGAGGTTGTTACTTCCTAAAACCCTATGCCAACTTATCTACCATTGATAATATTAATATTCAAGATTTATCATCCCAGGTCCTTGTAGAGCATAATAAAAAATCAATAGCTTTTGCCTGATATTGCCCATTCAAGTACTAAAGACGAGGATGGATAGACCTCTAACCCGAACAACGATCCATTATCTGATGATCTTGCCATTACGGTTAGTGGATCCACTAGCTGATGATCCTGCCCATTCAAGTACTGAAGATGAGGATGGATAGACCTGTTACTTAAGAATAGTTTTTTTTATATGTTCTATTGGTACAATTGGTTATGTTTATTTTGAATGTTTTGGGATTTTATCTCTGTCTTTTATCATCAATTTAACTGCCTTATAAATTTATGAGTTATTGCCTCACCATAAATTTTAAATAAAACCTTTAAGGTTTAATTATATATTCATCCTTAAAGATATGCATTAGTTATATCCATTCAGATTAAACTGCATATGTACATAGCAAGATTATCATTTTCCAAACATGTACAAATGAATCCACTAAGATTTAGAGATTACCGTTATTACCTACTAGCTTATTCTTTTAGGATAGTTCTTTGATTACTATAATGCTACCTGTTTGTAATCTTTTGGGATTAATCTTAGAAGATAAGCATACTCTAAATTTATAAAGTGTTGTTGCCTCATCTTGATAAGGGCTTTGGTTAGATCTATAAAGATCAATATTACATAATTTCAGTGACCTAATCATAAAAGGGTTTAATTTGTCAAAATGTACGACCAGAAAAATTGAAGAAGAATTTAAAGGAAGTTCTTATTCATTTAGTGATGATGTCAAAGTACATATCCCTTTGTGATGATTAGCTTATTAAAATACCTCAATATTGAAATCCCAGTAAGACTGTGAACCCTTAATTTTACACCCTTCTTATCTATCTACAATTTGACACTTGTTACAATTAGTGTGTTATATAGAGCTAGTACGAGGATCTCGCTAACCGGTTAGTAGGCAAGGGTCAAGGGGGCAATGCTCCGTTAAAAATGGATTTCCTATATTTTGCACACTTTAGTTTTGCAAATTGGTTTTTTATTTTTTTAGAGATTGATGTTGGCAAATCATGGAAAATTAGGTATTCAAGTAGTAATTACTCGAAGGCTAAAATTTTCTTTTAGGGACACTGCCCCTGAACCCTCGCCTTCTAATCAAGCAGTAAGATCGTCATACCAACTCTGCATAGTGCACTAGATTTAGCAAGTGTTTAGTTGTAGCCAAATGATAATGGTGTAAAATTAAGGGTCAGAATTGTCTTTTTTGTAAGGCAATTATAATGATAGTAAATGGGAAAGAAGGGATGGTACAAGGAACCAAAGTGATTTCTAAGTCAATGCTTGGCCATATTTGTGTGAAAGACATGGTCGAAAAAGAAAGATGGTAAAAAGAACCATAAGGGTGTCTAAACAATCATTCCTAAATATTTATGGATGGAAAATATGACAGATAAAATGAAATGGGAAAAGGAACCAAAGTGATATTAGTCAAAAGTGGAGAGGGGTTTGTCTAGCTTAATGCAATAAGCATTTGACTTACATGTCATTATTGAGGGATAAGGGTCATTTAGCTACTTCAGCTAGGAAGGTAAGTTTATGAAAGACTAGATGATTTTGAAGTTGATGCCTCTTAATAAGGGATGAAGGCAATTTAGGTGAAAAATTTACAGAAAATGATAATTTAAGAGGGTATGCCCTTTATGAGATCTTCCTTTTGGCTTTCAGAAATGATCCTTGTTGTAAATAGAGGTGATGCCCCCTATTAAGACTTTCCTTTTACTTTTAGAAATGATCTTTAGCAAAAAAGATTTTTGCTTTCTCCCATAGATTCATCTTGGATTATGCTCCGCGAACTCATAGGGTGATCCATCAAATGAAATGTGATTATATGTTGGATAGAGGTGGCCATCTTCAGTTTCTCAATTCAACTTGGTATCACATGGCAAATGACATTTAGATATAAAGGAGGAGAGGTCATTAGCTTGATGTATGCATGAGGGTGTATGTTTGTAGATGGTTGTATAGATGATGCATGTTTATGCATGCATGCTTTAGGATTCATGGACATTTTGTTTAACTTTTGCACTATAGATGATTCATGCATTATGGATGATTCGTGATCATACACATAATGGATGAATATACGGATGCTAGATGGTGGATTTATGGGTTTGCTCTAGGCATGTCATAAATGCAATTTGCATGCAATACTGACTCCTAAAACAAGCTTACAAGTTACGAGATGATTACTTCAATTGAATTTTTTTTTTTTTTTGGTGTATGCGTCCAAGGAAGGTTTGACAATTCTGTAATATTCTTGAGGGATGACAATGATAGGTAATCTAGACCCTAAGTAGAAGGGTGTTTATGCAAGCTAGATGCCTTGAACCAATGATTGGCTATATGAAAAGGTGATTTTAGGAAGATGCCCCATTTTAAAGGGCATCAATTTAGCTATTTTGACATGGGTTAGTGCTCGTCATGTTAACAAGACAACCAGGGTGGTTTGTAATGGATTTAGCAAACAAATGGCTTATTTCAGGTTCTGAAGGGAATTTATTTGTTTAAGCATCCCAAGATTTGGAAGAAGGACTAGTTTTGGTAATAGAGTGTCGATGGTTTACTCTTGGTTTGATTTTAAAAGCTTGTGGCTATAAGGAGATTTATAAGTTAGATAGATGGCAGAGATTTATAGTTCACTCCATGTGGCCTAATGTTTCTTTTTATGCTCTTGGACTAGCTAGATTATGAGGTGGTTAATTAGGTAGTCTAAGCTTTGGGCTTCTTTTAGAGTTTGGTTCTGGTTTTGTCAAGAGATTTGAACAAATAGGTTGGTAGGTATTAGGATTTGGTTAATCTCAGCTCTGGTTCTAGTTTATGTATGGCAAGGTTTTGGTTACAAGGATAAAGGACTTGAATAATTTTGGAAGGTTCACTTAGAATTTGGAAATTAGGATTTCTTTGAGTAGATGAGAGGGATATACCTTGATTTCAATTCATGATGGAACCCTTCAAATGGCTTAGTTTCATCAAGGAGTTGGGGCTTTGGAAATGGGAGGTAGGCTTCCTCCATTGGCTTGGGATTTGAAGTTGGGACTTTTAGAAAGTGTGCATGGCTTTCATTTTGCTAAGAAAATGCAAATTCAAAGTGGGGTGTGGGCTTCCAATGTATGGCTTAGGCGATGCAGATTTTTTAGAGTTTTGATTAATTTTGGTTCTGCCAAGGGCTTCAACTTTATGGTTGTTCCTTTTTTTTTTTTTGGCAATGTTTTATTGGAAAGAAAGAATGCATTATCTAAGCTGGGAAGGCTCTTAGGGATAATGGTTTTTGGGTTTGGTTAGATTGGCATAGAGGTCAAGATGAACTTTTAAGAATGAGGGAGAGCCATCTGATTTGGGTCTTTTGGTGACTCAAGCACTTTGATAGGAAAACACAACTTAGAGATCTTACCCTTGACAAAAGGTGGTGAACTTACCGAAAGTTGCTCGAAAGAATGTGAATGCCTTCAAATAGCATGCTCCTAATGATGGATAAGGGCAACTTTATGTGACAACTAGATATTCGACTTGAAAACTTTCTTTGCCTTTTGAATGATTAAAGGAAGAAAAGGGTTGGCACAAAGAAGGATGACTCTGAGGAGCATAAAATTGTTTGACTTCTCATAAGGATAAATTATTTAGACTAACTTGATAGATTCAAATAGATGGATTTTGACATGTCTTAGAATAGAATCTAATTTAAATGGAAAATCATCTTTTTTTTTTTGGGTAGAGAAAATAGGCAGGCATGCGATTGATGTGGTTTAGAGCACACGAGGGCATGATGGCTTACGAGACAAAAGGTATTTTTATTATGATTTAGACCGCACTTGGGTTGGACTGCCTATATATCCCTTACATTTCTTCTATTTATTTTTTTTTATTATTTTAGGGAGAATTAGGTCCACATAATTCTTTTTACATTATGGAAAAAATGCTAGGCATGACAATCTTATTAGCCATTTGATATGTTTTGCAGCTTCTCATTAGGCCTTTCCCCATTTTGAGAAATCGATTACTTCAAAACTTGACATGGATCTTCTTCAATCCTCTTTGTGAAATGATCTACAGCGTTAAGATGTTATTGTGCTCGATTGAGGATTGCTAATTTAATTGCCCCAAATAAACAACAAGTGGGCTCAGGTTAAAGAAGGATAGCCTTGATGTGCATAATAACTTTGTAGCTGAGTTCTAAGAGATATTATGTCTTCAATCTCTAACTTGGCATGATGTTATGGTGTAAATTTTTTTTTCTTTGTTTTTTTTATAGTGTATCATTCAAGTTAGATTCAAAACAAGAATACGCATGAGATATAATATCAAAAATCTAAACTTTTATTAAGATAAACTAGAAAAGTCATTACAGACTTACGTGATAAACTCAGACTCTGACTTTGGATAACTAAAGACTGAAAAGAAAAGAAACAAGCATAAAACTCAATGGACTCAAATCAAGAGAAAGATTTCAATAGACTCAAAAGACTCAAACTTGACTAGTCTCAACTTGATTGTAGGAGTTGAATAAGGGCACGTTAGCTAAGCCAATGTTCTCCTCAAAATGCTAGTCATTGGTTAGATTAGATGAAGTTGGCAAGGTTTGCTTCCGCTTGAGATTAATAATGTCCCTAAGGTCGATGGGTACACTGGGTACTGATTTTCGAGGGAGGATATTTTCATCGTTAATGAGGTCTTAGATTCAATGTCTTAGGCTTTTACACATATTAGTTCATGCTCAGCTTCTTGGTGGTACTCACAATATTGATCAAGTCTATAGTTTTTAGATGGATGGTTGAAGGGTATTTTCAGCTCTAGAGGCTTAACAGGTCGGCTTCATGGGCCATCTTATAAACCATACTTAAGGAAATTCCCAAATCAGTGAACTTTCTTCTCTCTAGTTTATGGGATTGCTAGTTAGATATGGTAGCTACCTCTTTTCCTTTTTGCTTGGATGAGATAATTGGGTAGTGGCATAAAGACCACTATTCTTGCATCTTTTCTCAAATGTGTGAGCTTGTTGGAGCACAGTGATGTTGCACTTCAATGGTAGTTTGATGGGCCCTTTGATATTTGGTTGGATAGGGATTTCCATTCTCTGAAAAGGATTCAAGAAAGGAGGAAGGTTAACTTAGGTGTTTGGTGGCATAAGAATTTTGGGAACTCCTCCACTATTGGTCAAATCAATAATAGGAGTTCGGTTAGCATAAGTGTTTGGGATTAGCTATGTGGTATTTTTGGACACTTCTTTGTTATGGGCAAGGTCAATGATAGGAGTTGGTATAGTTGCAACAACAAGACCAAAGGTAGTATTTGTTGGAAAAAAAAAAAAAAAAGAGCTATCAGGCCAATTGACCATAGGAGGAGCTACAATATTGGTTGGATCAAGATGGGATGTAGTGGAATTTGATTTAATTGGATTTGACTTAGATTAGTTAGCAAAATGGGAAGGCGTGATATTAGGCAGACTAACATGGGAATCACGAGGTATGATCAAGGGATTTGAATGCATGGACTACTTTTGGGAACATAGGGCTTTGGTGAGCTAGGCCAATGCTTTGTTATAACTACTTGTTAACCAGTCAAGGCTTTGTTAAATTTGGTTTGTTGGGTAGCTAAAGTATAGTTGAAATTAGCTTGTTGAGCATCAAGGCAGAGGTGAGTATGGCTTGGAAATTTTCCTTTCGCTTTTTGAGGATGTTGGTAAAAATACATTCATAGTGTCTCGATCGAAAGAGTAGACCATCGGTACCTTCAAGGCAAAATAAAAAAAAAGGGTAAATGTATGAAAACGGCATGAAAAAGTGATGAAAGGATGGGTTAGTATGCAAATTTTAAGGAAAAAGGACTTTCCAAGGTGTTTTGGGCCACATATTTTGGGCTTGAGGTATTTGGGGTAATGATTGTTCATTAGGCCAAGGATATTAGGCTTTGAGGATTAGGTTTTAGGCTAGAGACCAAAGGGTTTTGGACTTAAGGATTAAGACTTAGGTTGGGCACCGAAAGGTTTTGGGCTTAAAGATTAGGACGTAGGTTAGGGCCAAAAGATTTTAGGCTTAATGAAGTTTTAGTATCTTGGAATGTTTGGGCAAGGGTATTGGTGTTTGGGTTTTAGGGTCTTAGGCTAAAAGGTTTTGGGCTTAAAGTGGTGGTGGGCCACATGTCTTAGCCTATTGGGTATGAGAGGGATAAAGTGCCAAAAGTTTTGGTAGCAAAGTAATGGTAAGCCAAATGTTTTGGGTTTTGAGATAGGTGAGGTGCAAAGATTCTGGTTTTAATGTGATGGTGGGCCAAATGTCTTGTTCTTAGAAGATGTAAGGTTCCAAAGATTTTGGGTTTAAAGAATGTGAGGTGCTAATGCTTTTGGGCTTGAGGGAGGCAATGAGCCAAAAGACCTAGGCCAAAAGTCTTTGAAGGTTTGAATGGAGGTTTGATACTCGACTTGGTTAAAGGTGCAACCTAAATTTCGAGGCTCTTAGTCTTATTTATATATGTAAACCTACACTATATAAAAGTATAAAATAAAAATATAAAATCAATATATTAAAAAGTGAAATTGTATATTTAAAATTTGTGAAGTGTATTTAATCATTCTTAAGAATTCATGAAATAGGAAAATCAAAATTACAAAATTTTTAATTGAATGATTATATGTTACTGTTATTATTTGTAATATTAAATTTAAAATATTCATAAGTATTCATGTGATATAACAATTAAATAAATATTATTTACGCTTATGATAAAATATGATATCATATGATATAATATGATATCACAGGATAAATTAATTGTATACAACTAATATTGAATTAGTATTGATGTTAAATTTACAAGTGATGCATTAATCCTAATGTGAATGTATAATAAGTCTTTTATTAAAATAAAGAAAAATTAATATATTCTATAAATCTATCTAGTTTGGTCACCAGTACGATTTTTAAAATAATGATCAATATAAACACTAAAAAGGTTGTTAATTTTCTAGAAGAAGGGAAATTAAGCTATAATGATTTTCTGGAGAAAATGAAATTAAACTATAATAAGTCAAAGAAATCAAGTTTACCAAAACTAATAAAAACATATAACCTACATTGAAATTATAAGAAAACAATAGACATACCAAGTATTAACATGGAAATCAACCTATGATTAATAATTAGGTAACATAACAATAACAAAATAAATTAGAAAATTATAATAAAATGTACTTATCAATTTCTTTGCCTTTTTTTTTTCTCTTATATATCCTTGAAAATAAGAATATCATTTAAAATAGTAAGACATGATTTATTTAGATATGTTTAATTCATCTTCATTCAATATTATGGATATATTAAATTGTGGATTTGTTTAAATTGTTCTTCTTGTGAGGAAGAAGCATAGTTAAGATATTGTTTCTAAGAATGGTTTATGTGATATGGTGGCTGAAGAATATGGATTTGACCTAAACCTTACATCATATGTGAAATTGTTTATGCAAAAGTATTTGACTGCATTAGAGAAATGGTTGAAGAGAATTGTTGGTAATAACTGATAAGAACTCAACTACAAAAATGAGTGATAGTGGTCAGAATGTGGTTGGAATTTTGATGGAATTAGGATTTGATTTTAAGGTGTTGGTATAAGAGATATTATAGTGAAAATTTGAACTTAATATGACTGCTGAAGTGAATTCAAATAGGGATAACAATTATATTGTTGATGATACAGAATCTGTGGTAAAAAGTGATAAAATAGAATTGGACCAGTCGTTTAACCTATTCAACCGAAAATTAGCAACCAATTTGTTTCGATTCACTAAAAAAACTAAAATTTCGATTAAGTCGTCCTTTTATCAGTTTTTATCAATAGAACATGTATTAATGGAAATCTTTTATAAAATAACCAAAAAATTAAAAAAATAAAGATAAAAAAATTTTGTCCAACCAGCTCAACCTGTTGAACCATGAACTGGTAACATGTCCAATTCAATCATCAGTCCAGTTTTTAAAATAATGGTGCATATAGATACTGGAAAAATTGTTATTGATTTTTTGTAGAAATAGAAAATAAGCTATAATTATATCTTTAATAAGAAAAATATGAAAGTTTAGAATAAATATTTATATTTCTAACAAATTGTAACAAGTCATAATAGAGATCAACGTGCAAAACACGTTAGAGAAAATCTAGTGTGTGTGTATGTCTATATATATATATATATATATATATATATATATATATATATATATATATATATATATATATATATATATATATATATATATATATATATATATATATATATGCCAGGTATCCACTCCGACCCGAACCTAATGGACCAAGTAATATCCTCCTTGTTCAGTAAATGAGGGGAGACAAATTTTTTATTTTATACCCAAATTGGGTACGAGTAAAGGTGTAACCTAACTCGATTATATATATTATATATATTTTTTATTATTTAAATATTATATGTATTTAATTTATATTTTTAAAATTTATAATTTATTTTTATCTAAAATATACATTATATTGTATTGATAGGTAAAAAAAAATACAAATGAATATATGTATATGAGAAAATAACACAAAAATTTTTGAAGAGAAAAAAATAAAAAAAAAGAAATATAAACTAATATCGGACGAGTTGGGTATTTTATTTTTTAAGCAGGTTGGGTTCGGGTTTTGCAAAACCTGCTCCAAACTCGACCTGCTGCTAATATATATGCACGACGAACATATTTGCTTCACCAATTCCAAACAAAAAATGAAAAATACAAAAATTAACACAATGCAACAATAAAATGAAAAATACATATAATCAATGAAAGCTAAATAACTTGTGAATATGACGAACAGCAGCTTCCCTCCGTTGGTGACAAAGAAGGCCAGATTTTTGCAGTGGCGGCTACGCAAAAGAGAGAGAAGAAAAAATTATACTTTTTACTTTTCACCTTGAAATTATTGAACCCAAAACTTAGTAGCTAAGGTAGTCGCTCAACATAATATAGTTTATAATATTGTCATTTAACTAAACCACACCCTTTAGTCTCCATTTAGCGATTACATTTTACTCTCTAAAATATTTTTGCCTTGATGTCAAATACGCCTGCCCATAATTGGTCTCACTGTTTGCAACTAATATATATTTGTCACTAATTAGTGACTAATTAAAGACTAATTTTAAATCTCTAAATGATACGCCATAGTTTGATGACACTGTTAGCAACTATTTAGTTACTAAATAGTCACTAATATTCAGAATTTTACCTATCTCCTTATTGTAATCGCTAGTTAGTCTCTAATTAGTAGCGAATTAGAGACTAAAAGGTGGGTATTACTAAATTTAGTTGCTAATTCAATAGATTCTAGTCGGGTATAGTTTTTTAATTTTAATAATTATCTTATTTTGTTATTATTTATTTATTTTATTTCATATTTGCATTTATTTTGAAAAAACTGTGTTAAAATTTATTTTTAAAATAATTTTTTCCTTTAAATGGTAATTTACAGGTGACCAATCTAACCTGACCCGCGACTTGTAATATTAAGAGGAAATTACGTCGTGTACATTATTTTTTATTTTGTTTACTTTTATACATTGCTTTTCATTTCATCACTATTTTGCTAATTCATTTTTTTAATATATATGCTGCTACTTCTCCATCTATTTCTCTCCTATCTTAAATTCTTCTCCATATCTTAAATTCTTTTCTATCTACTTCTTATGCTCCAAAACCATTTTATCGCCATTAATTGGTAGGTATGGAACTAAAAATTTCTTCGTGCTAGGATCAAAAAAGGGTGCGCAATGCTATCTTCATGGGAAATTAGTGGATTATTCCACCTTTTGCAGACTTGGCTTTGTTTTTTTTTTTTTTTTTTTTTTTTTTTGCATATTTTTATCATGATCACATAAAAATGTATGGTGGCTTCTAATGAATTAAAATTAAAGTTAAATGACATAAAAATGTAGCAAATTCATACGTGCCTTGTACATAATTTTTTTTTTTAAATTTGTGGTTTTATACTAATTATAAACATATGATTTTTTTTAAAACATTTATAATGATTAAATTTATTTATTGCTAAATAATAACTGAATATAATAAAGTAAAATCCAATGTAAATTTAATTTACAATAAATTAGAGGTTCATTCCACCTTATGCAGACTCATATTTGAATTTTATTTTTAGTAGTGTTTAAAATTACTCTTAAAAATACTAAAAAAAAGTATTTAGTAAAATTGAAAATTTATTATTACTTTTTAATCGTGAGAATGACTTTAAGTTCATTAAACTAAAATTTATTGGTACTTTTTGACTCCTTAAATAGTAAAAATTAAATGACATTGACTTTCTTATTAATTGAATTTTCTTTTACTTTTTTGACTTTTAGCATACTCATAGTTTATATGTTTGGTTTATTTTATTTATATATTTGGTTGGTGTTTGAGTTAAAAAAAAAAATTAAAATCTAAATAGGCACACTTGAGTAAGATTAACATTATCAAAGAAAAATATTGAGGGTATTAAATCTCAAAAAAAAGAGGAAAATATATATTTCTTATATATATTTCTTATAAAAGGGGGGTTTTGAATGATAAGTTAATAAAATAAAATAGAATGAACTAAACAAATATTTATATAAAAGAATCAATAGAAAACTGACATTGGTCTTCCACACTTTCCACCAATGGAATTCGTTTGATCTTTGACACATAAGGTTTGGTAAAATTCTTTTCAAATATTTGTTGTGATAGAAATCTATCTGTTTTTCCTTATGTTTATTTAAGTAAAAACATGTATTTTGCTCAAATCTTAACAATTGATAACCTTAAGTACGACGAAAGATTTAACCAAAGACTAGCATTAAGAATTAGAAAAACCAACAAGCACAACCAAGTAACACACGGTGCTACCTGTAATTGAGATGAATGTTCTTTCAAAAACTCAAGTTTCTTACAAAGTAAACTTTAAATTCTTGTTGCTACTAAAGATTAAAGAGGTTGCACTTTTACGTATGCTAACATTTAATCTAGCAAATAACCATTTCAATTCCTAAGCTAATGTGCACCTTAGAAAGAAATAAAAATCAGTTATAGAAATAATCACAAAAGGACATTCAATACTTGGAAAAGAAATTACTATCATTAAAAACAAGAAATCTCACAAATAGAATTCACATTGGCTTCAAGTGCTTCAACCAAGGTAAAGAAATTTAGCCACTAAAGGCCATGAAAACTAAACTGCTGTAAAAGAAGAAAAAGAAAATAAAATTCTGGTATTTTTCCTAAGAAATACTGCTTCCTTCTATCTCTGATCTTCTCCCTATTTATAATATTTTCTTCCCTAATATGCTCTACAAAGTATCCCCAAAAATCAGCTAACAACCCTGATTTTCCAAAATACAATCAGATCTTTTTATCCTAATTCAAAATATTTGAATTCAGATACTGGCAGTTGCGTATCTCCCTTGAACGTGCCCACGCCTTAGCAAAAACCGATTCTTCTGGCAGCAGTTACGTGATTCTCCATATTTTGTGCTAAATCTTGACTTTTCTATTTTCATAGCACCTAACAAGAAAAAGACAGTAAATGTACTAAGTTACCATGTTATTTACAATAGTAAAAAGGAATTAAGACTAAAAATAATAGCATTATAAATTCTTATCAAATTCCCCCACACCATTCTTTTGCTCGTCCTCGGGCAAACCATATCTACTTCTCACAACATATTTTACCAATTCATTTCTCATTAATTCAAAAAGAATACACACCTCAGAATTCAGACCAATTAAGATTGAAATCACAACATACACCATAACTGAATTTCAAAGGAATATACACAAGAATTCTCAAACGAAATAATTAAATTCAAAAGCTTGTAAGAAGTTTCGGTGAATTCCTAACAGTTGTCACTCAAGTCACTCATGTGTTTAATGATTTAGTTTTTTGCTCAGACTTTTCAAATGTGAATAATCTACCATAAGCTTGCTTATACACCAAATCTCCATCACTGAAAAATACACACATGCATAAATCAAAAGGACTTTTATTATGGTTGTAATGGGGTTATGGGTTCAGGTTTGAAACGAGGGATTTTTTTTTTCCTGGGTGAAAAACCATGAAATTATAGTAAGACATTATTTCTCAAAGAACTATAAAGCAAAAATGAAGATTGCTTCTAAAGAGGAATTTCTATTTTAAAGCACAAAAACCTTTTTGCTGAATTTCTTCTCTTTTTATTATTATTATTATTATTATTATTTTTATTTTTATTTTATTTTTATTTTTTATTTTTATTTTTTATTTTTATTTTTTTTTTAATCAATAAGAGGATATTTACAACCTTAAAGTAATCTTTAAATAAAAATAAAAATGTAACAATAATTCCTTCTTTTTAAAACAAAATTATGTCATACTAAAACTCCATGGTTGGGTAAGAGATTTTTATGAAAAAGGTTAAGTTTAACATTATCGGTTTAAATTCAAAGAAAGAAGGGTTAAAAGGCTCAAAAGGGGTAACTAGGGATAATTTATTCGGGCAGGCTGTTTAAGTTCAAAGGCTAAACAAAGAAGGTCTTAATCATATTCATGCATGTACATATTGGTGTGACCTCAAAATGGTTCGAAGCAAGTTCTAGAGTTATATTCACAAAGAAAAAGTATCACGCAACAAGAAAAATATAGATTGATACGAATATTTCAATCTTTTATTTGCTCAAAAGCTCACAGGCTAAATCAATTCACCTTTACTTCCTACAATACTTTTGTTTTGTTTTTTTGTTTTGTTTTTTTTTTCAAAATTCAATTCAATGTGTATTCCCTATCAATTCAATCACTTAGTATATGTTCCCATACTTTATAAGTTAAATCTCTTAGTGTGTACTCAATTTGTTTTACTCAAAATAGAATTGGCAAAAACTACAAAATGAAAAGCAAAAATATGCCCAAGTTAACTCTCCCCCACACCTAATCAAAGCATTGTCCTCAATGTTGTCATAATAACCACAAAAAAATAAATTCTAAAATTAAAAACAAAGAGGGATAAGAAAGCTTCTCTAGATTGATGGTGGGAGAGAAGTTGTTTAGAAAAAACTATGGAGTAGGTGGATGTGAAGGCTGAAAGCCCTGAGTTGCCCCACTTTTATTTTTTATCTCCAAGTCGAACTCACTTAGCAAGAGAATCCACCGCATGAGTCTTGGTTTTGCTTCTTTCTTTGTCAATAAATACATAAGAGTTGCATGATTTGAATAAACAACAACTTTAGTTCCTAACAAGTAAGAACGAAATTTTTCTAAAGCAAAAACAATAGCTAGAAGCTCTTTTTCAGTTGTTGAATAATTCTTTTGTGCATCATTTAAGGTCATTGAGGCATAATATATAGCATGAGGTGCTTTCCCAACTCGTTGACCTAACACAACTCCTACAACATGGTCACTTGCGTCGCACATGATTTCGAAAGGTAGATTCCAATTTGGTGCTTGAATAACTGGAGTTGAAGTTAATGCTACTTTCAAAGTGTCAAACGCAAGCTTGCAATTTTCATCAAACTCAAAGGCATCATCTTTTTGCAATAATTTGCATAAGGGCATAACGATTCGAGAGAAATTTTTGATGAAGCGTCGATAGAAACCTGCATGATCAAGAAAAGAATGAACTTCCTGCACATTTGTGGGGTAAGGTAATGATTGAATAACATCAATTTTTGCCTTATCTACCTCTATACCTTTAGATGATACTAAATGGCCCAAGACTATGCCTTGATCTACCATAAAATGGCACTTTTCAAAGTTCAAAACTAGGTTAGTTTCAATGTATCTTTGCAAAATCAGGGTTAAATTATGCAGGCAATTTTCAAATGAATCTCCATGAATAGTAAAATCATCCATGAAAATTTTCATAATATGCTTAACATAATCTGAAAATATACTAACCATACACATTTGAAAAGTAACTGGTGCGTTGCAAGTCCCAAAAGGCATACGCCTATATGCAAAAGTTCCAAATGGGCAAGTAAATGTTGTTTTCTCTTGGTCTTCTAGGGCAATCGCTATATGAAAATATCCTGAAAAACCATCAAGAAAACAATAATATGTATGTCCAGCCAATCTTTCTAACATTTGGTCTATAAAAGGTAAAGGAAAATGGTCTTTGCGGGTTACAGCATTTAGTCTCCTATAATCTATACAAACTCGCCACCCATTTTGAACACGAGTAGGAACTAATTCATCATTTTGATTCCTTACCACTGTGATACCTGTCTTTTTTGGAACCACCTGTATTGGGCTTACCCATTTACTATCCTAAATTAAATAGATTACACCAACTTGGAGCAACTTAAGAATTTCCTTTTTTACCACCTCCATCATAGGTGGATTGAGCCTGCGTTGTGGTTGCTGAATTGGTTGAGCCCCTTCCTTCAGCAAAATTCAATGCATACAAGTAGAGGGACTTATCCCTTTTATGTCTGCAATGGTCCATCCTATGGCGGTTTGATGTTGTTCTAACACCTCCACCAACTTTTTTTCTTGTTCTGCATTCAATTTGCTAGAAATTATCACTGGTAAAGTTTGCTCTGGACCAAGGTATGCATACTTTAGATGAGCTGGAAGGGGTTTCAAATCTACCTTTGGTGCCTGCAAAACAGAAGGAACTAACTTTTCATTAAGCGTGGGCACGCCTAATTCTGTGTTGAACTGGTTACCTTACTATTTGAGTTCTGAAAATTCATTTAGTTCTGCTACTACCTCCTGTAATTCTGGACTCCAGTTCAGTTTATCATTTTCTTCCTCAAGGTGTTCACGATTTGCTATCTCCAACATATCTCTTCCCTCAAGATTAAAAACATCCTGTACTAAACAATTAATCACATCAACTGAATACACAGGATAATCAACATCAGGATATTTCATAGCATCATAGATATTCATTTGAACAATTTCTCCAACAAATTCCATGATAAGAGTACCTTTATCAACATCTATTTTTGTTTTGGCAGTTTTCAAGAATGGTCTTCCTAACAAAATAGTTGCTGGTTGGTCATTATTTCCCATGTCAAGAACATAAAAATCAGCTGGAAAAATTAATTTATTTACTTGGATTAGAACATCCTCAACAAGACCCATAGGATAAGCATTTGATCTATTTGCCAATTGAATTACAACTCCAGTTTTTTCTAAAGGTCCTACATTGAGAGCCAAATAAATAGAATAAGGCATTACATTAATTGAAGCTCCTAAGTCAAGCATAGCCTTTTCTATTTTTGTATCACCAATTGTACAAGGGATGCAAAACATACCTGGATCTTTGCATTTTTCTAGAAGATTTCTCTTAATGATAGCTAAAACATTTTTCCCCACCCTTACCTTTTCAGGCTCTTTCAATTTCTGCTTTCTTTTTATTGTGCAAAGTTCCTTTAAAAACTTTGTATAATGGGGAATTTGCTTAATTGCATCAAAGAGAGGAATATTTATCACACACTTGCTAAAAGTCTCATGTAATTTAGAATTATGATCAATTTTCTAGTTTCCTTTCAAAGCCTTAGGAAAAGGTGGCTCAATGTTATTCTCAACCAAAGGAAAAGAAGAAGGTTTACCTTTTAACTCACCATTTTCCAAGAGGTCATAATTTTTTACCTCTTTTCCTTGTGATTTGTTAATGGGTATCACCTTTGTTGGTTGTTCCACTTCCTTTCCACTTCGCAATAAAATTGCACTTGCATTCTCCTTCGGATTGATTACCGTTTGAGATGGTAGTTTGTTCAAACTTTGCGCGTCCAAACGACTTATGGCAGTAGCTATTTGGCTCATCTAGTTCTCCAAATGTTGGATGCTGGATTTTGTCTCTTGCTGAAATTTAAGAGTGTTAGAAGCTAAAGATTTTACAATATCCTCAAGAGACATACCTGAATCAGATGTTTGCGCATGTTATTGTTGTTTGGGCTGAAATGTTGGCCTGAATTACTGGTGATTACCTACTGGTTGGTTGACTTGTGCATTCCCATACCGAAGGTTAGGATGATCCTTCCAACCTAGGTTATATGTATTCGAATATGGGTTATAATTGCGCTGGGCCTGACCATAAAAATTTCCAGCAGCATTCACTTCAGCTGACCTTCTTGGAGTGTCGGGCACATGTCTGTTAGATGTCCAACAGCCGAACAGATTCTGCAAGCTTTGGCAAATTCTGTTTTTTGATAACTCTATATTTTTCGAGTTATTTTATTTGTTTAAACTTAAATTTTAGCTCAGTTCTCGAAAATGCAATAATATTATTACATATTTTTAGAAATAAATAGTTCTACAATTTATAAATAAATTATAATATATTTTAAGTATTTTTATTTTATTTTTGCAGATCAAAATGATGTCACAATGATGCAATAAAATAAATGATGCAGACGGTGATGTCATAAAAATAATGATGCAAGCAATGATTCAAGTTTTCAATCCATGAGAAATAAATTCAATGGTTGGTGGCCAAAATTCAATGCTTGGTAGCCAACCTAACCATTTTTGAATATTAATGAAGAAATTCAATGGTTGGTGGCCAAAATTTAATGGTTGGTAGCCAACCTAATCATTTTTGAATATTGATGAAGGAATTCAATGATTGGTGGCCAACCTAACCATCAATGTTAAATTTTTGATGTAAGAATTTTAATGAAACTTGAATTCTTCCACCAAATATGTCTATAAATACCATGCTTGGCAAAGGGAAAGGACATCAAAGAAAATCCATAAAAAAAAATATGTAGAGAGACTTTCATATGTTTTCTTAGAGTAGATTAGTTTTATTTTTTATTTTGATCAAGAGGAGGAGTTTTTGGAAACTTGAGTTCATCAAAGATTGTATCCTAAAACAAGTTATCTCTAAACTCTATTCTTGAATTTAATTATAAGTTATTATTATGTTTATTATTTTTATTGTTAATTTAATTATTTCTTCTCTTTTAACTATGAATAACTAAATTTATTTTTCTAGGATTTAGATGTAATCTTTTGATTTGCGTGTGATTATTTATATTTAATTGATTGGGTTGATTGTTGGAATTAATCTTTTATCTTAGAATTTAATACTTGTAATTAACTGGCCATTAATTGCATGATTTAAGATATTGTGTGAAGTAGCGAGAGTGAAAGCACAATATTAGTTCATTAGGATAATTGACCTAGGGAATGTATTGCTTAGAGATAATAATACTTCTCTGTGATTTTTAAAAGGATTTCCATAAAACTTATAGGTTTGTATTAATTACTTATAATCACGAGAGTAGACATAAGATTAATCTGAGCACACATGTTGTATCTTGAGAGAGAACATCATATAATTTAGGAAAATCTAATCATTAATTCCAGCAAAAATAATCCAATCTAAAACTTATAAAGTAATCATAGGCAATCAATTGATAAATTCTAAATCCTAGGCCTTTAAGCTTATTTCATATTTTCATCATTTATTTACTTGAATTTTACTTTAGTTTAAAATACAAATTCTCATAATTGATTTTCTAAATAATAGAGTAATCATAAAATTAGTACTTGTCAACCCTTCCCTGTGGATTCGACACTCTATTCACACACTATTACTTAGCACGACCTGTATACTTGCAAAAATCGCGCAACATTTTTCCTATTATCATTTGACGAAAAAGAGAGGTGAGATCATCAATACGCTTTTCAAGTGAAGAAACATTTACCTCATTCACTTGCCGAGATGGTTGGTTCATTCGGGTTCCAAATTGTTGTGAATTTGATGCCATATTAGCGATCAAAGTACGAGCTTCGTTGGGTGTTTTATCAACCAATGCGCCTCCACTAGCCGCATCAATCATACTTCTATCAATTGATAAAAGTCCCTCATAAAAGTATTGAATGAGGAGCTGGTCACTTATTTGATGGTGTGGACAGCTTGCACAAAGCTTCTTAAAATGCTCCCAATACTCATACATTGACTCACCGCTATGTTGTCTTATACCGCAAATGTCCTTTCTAATGTTGGCAGCCCATGAAGCTGGCAAAAATTTTCCCAAGAACTGTTTCTTCATCTCATTCCATGTGGTAATACTCCCAGATGGTAGATAGTAAAGCCAATCTCTTGCATCTCCCTTCAAAGAAAAAGGAAAAGCTCTCATCTTGATTTGCTCTTCGGTTACTCCATTTGGCTTCATTCCTGTACAAACCATATGAAATTCTTTGAGATGTTTGTGAGGATTCTCACCTGCAAGACCATGAAATAATGGTAAAAGATGAATTAATCCAGATTTTAATTCAAAGGTTGCATTAGCGTCCAAGTTAGGAAAAGTAATGCAATGGGATTGTTGATTTAAATCTGAAGCAGCAAACTCTCTTAAATTTTGGTTGACAGCCATGTTCTCAGTTGGTTCAGGTGCTAGAAGTTAATTTCTATAGCCCCAAAATCAAGTTCGATCCTTGCTAACTCAGCCTCAAAGTTCAGTGGTGAATTGGATGGTAAAGTTGCAGCTGTCGGATTCGATTTCTTGAGTTTAGTCGCTTTTCGCAGCTGTTTGGCTGTCTTCTCTATCTCTGGATCAAATTGAAAATCCTTTTGCCGTGACGAACGCATATTATGCATAAACCATAAAACTCCCTAGCAACGGCGCCAAAATTTGGTGAATGCTGTCGCCTGCAACCAAATTAATTCTATCTTTCCAAAATAAAAATATGTAGTTAATGGTAAGAAAGAGTCGATCCCACGAGGAGTTTGGGTTATGGCAAAATAAATCACAGCAATGGAATAAAAGGGGGGTTTTGAATGATAAGTTAATAAAATAAAATAGAATGAACTAAACAAATATTTATATAAAAGAATCAATAGAAAACTGACATTGGTCTTCCACACTTTCCACCAATGGAATTCATTTGATCATTGACACATAAGGTTTGGTAAAATTCCTTTCAAATATTTGTTGTGATAGAAATCTATCTGTTTTTCCTTATGTTTATTTAAGTAAAAATATGTATTTTACTCAAACCTTAACAATGGATAACCTTAAGTATGACGAAAGATTTAACCAAAGATTAGCATTAAGAATTAGAAAAACCAACAAACACAACCAAGTAACACACGGTGCTACCTGTAATTGAGATGAATGTTCTTTTAAAAACTCAAGTTTCTTACGAAGTAAACTTTAAATTCTTGTTGCTACTAATGATTAAAGAGGTTGCACTTTTACGTATGCTAACATTTAATCTAGCAAATAACCATTTCAATTCCTAGCTAATGTGCACCTTAGAAAGAAATAAAAATCAGTTATAGAAATAATCACAAAAGGACATTCAATACTTGGAAAAGAAATTACTATCATTAAAAACAAGAAATCTCACAAATAGAATTCACATTGGCTTCAAGTGCTTCAACCAAGGTAAAGAAATTTAGCCACTAAAGGCCATGAAAACTAAACTGCTGTAAAAGAAGAAAAAGAAAATAAAATTCTGGTATTTTTCCTAAGAAATACTGCTTCCTTCTATCTCTAATCTTCTCCCTATTTATAATATTTTCTTCCCTAATATGCTCTACAAAGTATCCCCAAAAATCAGCTAACAGCCCTGATTTTCTAAAATACAATCAGATCTTTTTATCCTAATTCAAAATATTTGAATTCAGATACTGGCAGTTGCGTATCTCCCTTGAACGTGCCCACGCCTTAGCAAAAACCGATTCTTCTGGCAGCAGTTACGTGATTCTCCATATTTTGTGCTAAATCTTGACTTTTCTATTTTCATAGCACCTAACAAGAAAAAGACAGTAAATGCACTAAGTTACCATGTTATTTACAATAGTAAAAAGGAATTAAGACTAAAAATAATAGCATTATAAATTCTTATCAATAAACCTAAAATATATTCATTATATACTTGAAATAAACCAAAAATATACCTAAAATATACTAATTATATACTATTTACTGTTAACCGTGAAAATTGTTATTATTTTTTTAGTATAATTTTTTTTATCTAATATATACTTGATGTATTCTTTTTATATATTTATATTCATGTAAATTTCGATATCCAAAAATTTTTGAAAATATATATGAAATTAAAAGAGTCAATAAATTATAGGAATAAACTATTGCAGTTTAAACATTGTTTTATTGAATTTGTTTATATTTTAATCTTAATTTTGATAATGATTCTCACTATAAAAAAGAAAAAAAGAATGTTGATTATGCATCTTCAAAGAAGAAAAAAGTTAAGGTTGTTAAATCTTTTAAGGAAGATAAAAGCATATAGTTATAGTATATATTTAAGAGATGCCTAAAATATACTCATTATATACTTAAGATATACTCTTATATACTATTTACTGTGAATTCTAAATTCCATTTATTATTTTCTTATATCATAATTTTTTAGTCCACATAATAAAAGTGAATAATTTTATTTTATTTTGAGTATATGTTTGGTCTATTTTGTTTTTATTTTTGTTTGATTTTTGTTTTTTTATTTTCACATTAGAATAACTAGAAATTATGTTAATTTAAAATTGTTTAATTAATCACCATATGTCAAAGATTCAAGTTTTGAAAAATATCAATTTGAACATGTGTTGATTGGATATAACTCTAGTTACACATGTTGATTAGTACATTAAAATGATTGGAAATTATATTAAAAATTATATAATTAATGACCACATGTCAAAGATTCGAGTTTTGAAAAATACTCATTTGAATATGTGTCAATTGGTGATATAACTCTAATGACATATGTTACTAATTATCTAATTAATCTCCGCATGTCAATGATTCACACTTTGAAAAATATCCATTTGGACATGTGTCTATTGGGTATAACCCTAATTACACATGTTACATATTTTTATATTACTCAATTGATATGGATTTTACAACACTAGCACTTTATATTTATTAGGTCATATTTTTTATTAATCAGAGGTTGATTCATCGTTGATTACAAGTTGATTATTAGTTGATAACAGGTTGATTATAGGTTGATTGTTTGTTTTTGCATATTTTATTGTTTGTTTGTTTTTGCATATTTTATCATTAGTATTGCTAAAATATTGGTAATTTAAATACTTGTAAGTTTTGGTAGATCATAGATTTATTTGTAGTTAAAAGACAAGTTATTTTATACTTGATTTTGCTAATTAATTGCACATCAAATCACTAAGGATGCATTATATGTAAATTTTTTATGCCAAAATAAAAGGAAAAAAATAAATTCTTTGAACCTGTGGGCAACTAGCTAACTTTGTTTTGTTTGATTATTTATATTATCATGGTATAATCACGAGAATATGCAATTTTAATTGGATATAATATCTTCTTTATTATTGATTAAGTGAAAGATTACTTTTATTGATTTGATAATTTATTCTCTCTTTTGTTGATTTGATCATTCATTCTCTTTTGCCTTACACTACTACTATTTACACATAAATAATAATAAATACATATTTAAGTCAAGTAAAACAATCATTCGTAGAGAATTGCCTTTGCTTTTCCCTCTTCCTTCTCTCTATATCATACACCATCTAACTTGTCCTTAATTTTTAATTGCTCACAAATCACGAAGGAAGCATTATATATATATATATTTTTTATGTGTTTGGTATGGAGACAAACATAAAAACAAGCAAGAGCTTTTCAATCTAAGGAGGGAGAGATTGAAAACAAATATCCAATCTCTGCTGCTTTCCTTCTCTTTCTTTCTTTGTTCACCTATTCTAGCTCTCACACAAACTCAGTCTTTCATTGATAAAACCCATTCACTCTCACCCACAACTCCATCAATCACATCAGATATTAATATAAATCAATGGAAGATTTGGGTTTTTCTTCAACGATTTTTCTTCAACCCACTGAATATTTCTTCAAAAATTTGTAGATCTCTCTATATTCTTTAACTTTTTTTGTTTTTGTTTGCTGTCAAAGGTTTCACCCAAAACTTTTTTGATTTTAATCTTCAAGAGCTCCATTTTTTTTATTAGATCTAGAGTTTCTTATTTGTTTAGGAAGGAGGGTATAAAAATAAGAAAAAATGATGGGAACATATAAAAGTTAGAAATGTAAAGTGAGCGTATATTTGTAGATGAGTTCCCTTTTTTAGGCAATTCTGTATAAATCCCTAAAATTAAGCCAAAATCTCTTTGTGGGTCAACTGATGAGTGATCAAACCTACTTGGAACCTGCAATAAACTTAACCCTATCTGCTAAAAAACAAACCCCAAATAAAAGTGATTCGACCTGCATTCGTCCAGTACGACTCGTTCACCATCATTATTGGTAAGTATGAGAATTTTTTTAGAATAGGTACAATAATGCTTGGCATAGGGTGCAATAACTTAACCCTATCTACTTGGACCATCGTTCCTTGATTTGATTAGTTTCTGTGAAACTTTTGCTTTATCTCTATTATTTGACAAGAACCATTCTTATGCTACTAGAACCACAAATAGATGGCACAATTTTACTGAGAGAAATCCACTTATATAATTATCTAAGTCATTGATACACATATCATGCATGCTTCAATTTTCTGGCCTGAAATGAGTTTTAAGGCTCTGCCAAATTCAATTGATTTTCTTGGACCCACATACATTATTGTACCAAATTTTTATAATACCATCATGCATCATTTTAACAAAAAATTTGTTTTGTTTATGTTGGAACTGTTCTGTTGTTGAATTATTGTCAATAATTTTCAATCACAGTCTCGTCTGCATTTGCAGACAGAATGTAATGGTTTCAATCCTTCAATTGCTGGGGTCATTCTAGATTTCACCCCACTTAAATTGTTATCCTGAAAATAACAATAATAAAAATACAAAATTCTATCGTTAATAATAATTATTTATTTTATAATACAAAAAGTCAATAGGATGATCTACATATATCCACAAGAGTTCCTCACTTTATTTTAAATATATATACAAATTAATTGGTTTTGTAAAAGATGTATTTGCTTACTTATGAAGTCTATGCTCTCGAGCATATTAATTTTAATATGATATCAAATTTATATATAACCTAAGAGGTAGAATCCTGACATTAATATTTACATTGTAGCTCTATATTTAAGTTGATAAGTGAATGTTGCCAATGTTTAATGAGTTGAATTTTAAATAAATTTTAATACTTATTCACTCATAAATTTATGCTCTTGAGTGCATGGATTTTAATAAAAAGAAAAGAAAAACAAGTAGGCATATTCTTAGGTTTTAAGAAAACAAAGAAATGATCAAACAGGCACTTAGGCTCGGGTTATATCCGACTCTAAATTATAAAATTTTGGTTTGGCTGTGGCCAAAATTGATTGAATTTTTTTTTTTTTTTGGGTCACTTGGGTTGGTTTTTTTTTTTTAGGAAAAAATCAAGATTTCATTAACTTGAAATTAGAGAGAGATGTTTTACATATTGATCCAATGTATAAACAGATAAAAAATTAAACCAAGTACATAGACAATTTCTTTAAATGGGATGCTTGCTCAAATTGAGAGAAACTCACCATTGCATGATGAATAACATTATTGGGTACAAACTCAACATCAACCCAAGAGAAGTCGATGGCCATATCCTCCAAATCCCAGCCGGAGATCGAACTTGGATTTCACCCTGCCCGAGATTATCAAAATTAGTTTAGTCCAAATTTTACTCAATTGATTTCAATTTGATACATGAATAGACCTAAAACTAAATAATTAGAAATCCCAAAAATAATGAAAATAAAATGAGCAATTTACTATTTACTCCTTAAATTTGGCCTAAATTACAAGTTTTTTCTTATATTTTGAGAAGATATCCTTGAAATTTTTTGTTTTATTAATAAAATGGTTCTCTTATATATTGGGTTTTAATCATAAATAAAAACTTATTTTGGTAGTCAAAAGGATATCTAATTTTGAAATATCCAACATATATATATATATATATATATATATATATATATATATATATATATATATATATATATATAGGAACAGTTTCATCTTTTTATATATAGTTAATGATTATATTAATATGTTTTTAACAGAAAGGTTATTTTATTCAGGGAACCAAAATTTAGGAATGTTTAGTATAGTTCTCCAAAATATAAGAATTAATTTGTAATTTAGAATAAATTTTGGAGATTAAATAATAATTAATTTAAATAAAATTATATAGGACCTCTTAGTCTTTTAAGGATTTAATATTTTTTTATATATAATTTTAAGAATTTAATATGGATAGTTTTACTTTTTAACTAAAATTCTCATTATTCAGTACACATTAATTATTATGAATTCGACATAGTTCATCCAATTCAATTTGAAACTCCATACTAGGAGAGGATCCCTCTTTTGGGGAGACTACATTCATGATATTTGCAAATTAAATAATATTGGAAGGACTAAGAAATGAAAGATGAGGATTTATAACCACACAATCAAGTATAATTATAGGAACTCATTATAGTAGGGTTTTATACTGTACGAAGTAGTAGATGACAAAATAGCAATTCCTATCTGCTGTCAATTATTACTAACTTGTTGTCTCGTCAATTTGTCATTGTTATACAAATGTGCTGAGCAGGTTGCTCATGGCCTGGTGGCAAGTACAAAGTGGGGTGGTTAGTCTTTCTATTAGTCTTCTATAGACGCACTTCAAATGATTTTGTATATTTGACAAATTGTTCCAATTCTCCAACTCAAAATCCCATAGTCTCCTTAAATTGGGAGACCCAGAGACTCAAATTTATGTATATTCTGTTGTTCTTTTTTTTTTTTCACAAATATATATTCTTTTCGTTTAGGGCATGGATAAAACCCAAGCTGATGTCACAACAACAAAGATTAAAGAAATTATGAGTCTTGATATGATAGTGTTAGTGGTGTAAACTATAAGACAGGAGAGTGTCATAAAATAAGTCATAGATTTTAAGCAAAATCACAAGATCCTCTTATATATATTTAGTATAAATTTAATTTGGAGTCCAAAATTCTATTTCAAAAATCTCATAATTTTAAAAATAAGTTCAGTACCACAAAACTAAATAAATCAGCAAAAAAATATCAAGAAAATGTTACTCATTTAATCCGCCAGAAGAAACGGAGCAAACATAAATGAGATTGTATTACTATCTTTTCATATTAGAATTAACATGATAGATCATATTTATACAATTTTAATTGTTAAATATAAAATAAATGGTTAAGACTTATTTTTACTCTATAATTACTAAGTCTAAAAAATTTTAAATTTTAATTTTTTAAAAAATATCAACCATTAGTTTTACATTTAATAATAAATTGTGCTAATATGATCTATTATGTTCATTCCAATATAAGATGATATTAATTCTACTAGTACTGCGAATGACTTGATTTAGCAAGATCATTAATACAAAAATTAATCATCTGAAAAATATGAGTGAAATTCTAATATTTAGATTGAATTGGTTTAATTTTAAAAACTATAAAAATTAAATTAATATAATTTTTATAATGGGATAGATTGGATAATATATGTAAAATATAAAATATTATATTCATAATTAAACCATCATAAAATAAATTGTATGATTGATTGCGAATAACTCTTTCCATCGTGTGAATTTTTCTTTTTTTCAATTAAAAAATAAATTGTTGCGACTTTCTCTAATATAATGGTCAGTTTGGATGACAATGATTTAAAATTTGGATTTGGATTTGAATCAAATCTCTTATTTGGATTATTAAAATTGAATAGATTTGAATTTAATTCAAATATCTAGTGAAATCTAACAGTTTAAAAAATTAATATTTCAAATACTCTTTTTGACCTAGTTATTTTAAATCTACTATTTTTATTTTTAACCTAAAATTTTCATTTTTTTTTTCAAATTTAAAATCTAAAATTTCAAATTTTTTACATTCTCTAAATAAGGGATTTATAAATTTATAAATTTTAAATCATAAATTTAAAATATAATATTTAAAATTTAAATTTCAAATTCAAATCTATACATCTAAATGTAACCTAAAAGATTTTACTTAGCAGGATTTTTGAACATAGAGTAATAGAATTTTCAAATTTTTATTGCCGAGTTGTTTAAAGACTTGGACGGATGGATCAAAGGTGGTCAGTGCAACAGTTGTTTTTAACGTCTGAGACACATGAATTGGCTTTTATTTTATTTTATTTTAACAGTTGTTTTGTAGTAAATGTCAACAAAAGAGGCACTAAATTTTGAAATAGAATAGCATACCAAAAAAAGAAATGGAAGCCAACCAATTAACAACTAATTGGTTTGAATTTTTTATTTCTTGGATGGCTATAAATAGCCATGAAGACAATGCATAAATCCATCCCATTTTTGAGAGAAAATATTTAGAGAGTTAGAGTGATTAATTTCCTATTATAAAGAGAGAATTAAAATTGTTTCTCCTTTATAAATAGAGATATTGTAATTCCTATTATTTTCATAGTAAAATTCTTCTATCCTTGCCCGTAGTTTTTACCCTAATTTGTTTAGGAGTTTTCCACGTAAAATCTGTGTGTCTAAATAATCTTTTTAATTTATTAGCTGCGGTTTTGCTCTAATCCGGTGTCAATTTACGCAACAAGTGGTATCAGAGCTATTGGTTTTAATTTTTCTTGAAAAATAAGAGTATACTCTGTGGTTGCAGTTTTAACTGATCTTCCACATCATAAAAATTTTTCTTGAAAAATTATTATTGCGAATAGTACTATGAGGTACTATACAATTTGGCACTATTCACAAGTACGTTGAAAATAAGTGTGGTAGTGTGAAAATACATGTCTAGGAAAAGTTCTGGCTAAGGAAAGACTTGGTATTTAAGTGTGTCCATTGTGACCCACCTCTCTTTCCTGAGAACTTACCTGGTGTATTGTTCATAGACTACAGTCACTATTCCAGTATACAGTTACTATTTACGTGAAATAGTGGGAGCTAGATTTGCTCAAAAGTTCGTGATAGAAGCAATGGCGGCAAAATTTGAGATTGAAAAATTTAACGGGAGAAATTTCTCACTGTGGAAATTGAAGATGAAGGCTATTTTGAGAAAAGATAATTGCCTGGCGGCTATTAGCAATAGGCCAACGGAGATCACAGTTGACAACAAATGGAATGAGATTGATGGGAATGCTGTTGCAAATCTTCATCTGGTAGTTGCAGATGAGATATTGTCTAGCATAGAGGAGAAGAAAACAGCAAAAGAGATTTGGGATCATCTCAAAAAATTATACAAGGCCAAGTCACTTCACAACAAGATTTTCCTTAAGAGGAAATTATACACTCTACGGATGTCAGAATCTACTTCAGTGACAGAGCACATTAACACCTTGAATACTCGGTTTTCTCAACTCACATCACTGAGTTATAAAATAGAGTCACAAGAGCGTGCTGAACTTCTACTTCAAAGTCTACCAGATTCATATGATCAACTCATCATCAATCTGACAAACAATACAGATAATCTAGTCTTCGATAATATTGCAGCTGCTATTCTGGAAGAAGAAAATCGGCGCAAAAATAAGCAAGACAGATTGGCCAATTCGCAGCAAGCGGAGGCGCTAACGGTGATGAGAGGGAGATCAATGGAACGTGGCTCAAGTGGGAGCCAAAATCATGGTAGGTCCAAATCAAGAAGTAAGAAGAACATGAAGTGCTACCATTGTGGCAAGAAGGGTCACCTGAAGAACGATTGCTGGAGTTTAAATAAAAATTCCAGTCCTCATGGAAATATAGCATCTACCTCAAATGAAGGTGAAGCTTTGTGTTGTGAAGTAGCGATGACTTCAGAAGGCAGAAAAAGATTTGCTGATGTATGGCTCATTGACTCTGGAGCCTCATTTCATATGACCTCTCAGAGAGAGTGGTTCCATTATTATGAATCTATCTCAGGAGGATCTGTGTACACAGTAAATAATCATGCCTTGAAGATTGTCGGTATTGAAACCATCAAGTTGAAGATGTATGATGGTACAATTCGCACTATTCAAAACGTGCGACATGTAGAGGGCTCACAAAATAATTTGTTGTCTGAAGGACAACTAGATGATCTTGGGTGTAGGATCGAAACTCAGAATGGGATTAAGAAAATAATCCGTGGTGCGCTTGTACTTATGAAAGGACAGAAAATGGCTGCAAATTTGTATATACTGATGGGAGAGACTCTACAAGAAGGAGAAGCATCTGTTGCTTCAAGCAGTTCAACTGAAAGATCTACAATAATATGGCATCAGAAACTTGGGCATATGTCTGAGCAGGGAATGAAAATTCTCGTAGAACAGAATCTACTTCCGGGACTCACTAAGGTGTCCTTACCTTTTTGTGAGTACTGTGTGACAAGTAAGCAGCACAGGTTAAAATTCAACACATCAAATTCTAGAAGCAAGAAAATTCTAGAATTAGTTCACTCTGATGTATGGCAAGCACCAGTTACATCCCTGGGAGGAGCAAAGTACTTTGTGTCCTTCATAGATGATTATTCCAGGAGATGTTGGGTATTTCCTATCAAGGGGAAGGGAGATGTGTTTTCAGTTTTCAAAGCGTTCAAAGCGCGGGTAGAACTTGAATCTGGGAAAAAGATCAAGTGTTTAAGGACAGATAATGGAGGAGAATATACCAGCAATGAGTTTGCTGAGTTTTGTAATCAAGAAGGCATTAAGAGGCAGTTTACTACGGCATACACTCCTCAACAAAATGGAGTGGCAGAGAGGATGAACAGAACCCTGTTAGAAAGAACAAGGAGCTGCTAGTCTAGAAAAAATATTTTGGGCAGAAGCAGTCAACACCGCCTGTTATGTGATCAATCGATCACCATCAACTGCAATTGAGTTGAAAACACCGATGGAGATGTGGACGGGAAAGCCTGTTGATTATTCAAACCTCCATGTATTTGGAAGTCCTGTGTACGTGATGTACAACACTCAAGAAACTACAAAGTTAGATCCAAAATCCAGAAAATGCATATTTCTGGGTTATGCTGATGGAGTAAAGGGGTATCGCCTATGGGATTCCACTACCCATAAGGTCGTCATCAGCAGGGATGTGATATTTGCAGAAGGGAAGCTGCAAGAGAAAGATGATAGTAGCAGTTCAAATGAAGGTCCAGAAACTACAATGGTACAGGTGGAAAAAGAGTCTGATTCAAAGGATTCTTCTGAAGTAATACCAGAAATTGAGGAACAAGAACCAGTTGAGTTTGAAACTACAGAAGTTCTATGGTCAACTCGTGAAAGAAAAACACCAGCTTGGCAATCTGATTATTTTATGGAGAGTAATGTTGCATACTGTCTTCTAACAGAGGAAGGGGAGCCATCAACTCTCCAAGAAGCAATGAATAGTTCAGATGCATCTCAGTGGATGGCAGCAATGTAGGAGGAAATGGAAGCTCTTCATAAGAACAAGACTTGGGAGCTTGTGCAATTACCACAAGGAAGAAGGCCTATTGGCAATAAATGGGTCTTCAAGATCAAACGAAATAGTGATGATCAAGTGGAGCGGTATCGTGCAAGATTGGTTGTAAAAGGGTATGCTTAAAAAGAAGGGATTGATTTTAATGAGATATTTTCCCATGTGGTTCGACTTAATACAGTCCGAGTAGTTCTGGCAATGTGTGCTACTCTTGACCTACACCTAGAGCAGTTAGATGTGAAAACTGCTTTTCTTCATGGAGATCTTGAAGAAGAAATTTATATGCTCCAACCAGAAGGATTTGAAGAACATGGAAAGGAGAACTTGGTTTGTAGGTTGAACAAATCTCTATACGGTCTCAAACAGGCACCGAGGTGTTGGTATAAGAGATTTGATTCTTTCATCATGAGCCTTGGATACAGCAGATTAAATGCAGACCCTTATGCCTATTTCAAGAGGTTTGGAGATAATGATTTCATCATTCTACTGTTGTATGTTGATGACATGTTGGTAGCAGGCCCCAACAAAGATCATATCAGAGAACTAAAGGCTCAGTTGGCTAGGGAGTTTGAAATGAAGGACTTGAGACCGGCAAACAAGATTCTAGGGATGCAAATTCACCGAGACAGAAATAATAGAAAGATTTGGCTTTCTCAAAAGAATTATTTGAAGAAAACCTTGCGACGCTTTAACATGCAAGATTGTAAGCCAATTTCTACCCCACTTCCTATTAATTTCAAGTTATCCTCCAAGATGAGTCCTAGCAGTGAAGCAGAGAGGATGGAGATGTCTCAAGTACCGTATGCATCAGCAGTGGGAAGTTTAATGTTTGCTATGATTTGTACAAGACCAGACATTGCACATGCAGTGGGAGTGGTTAGTAGATACATGGCGAATCCTGGTAGAGAGCATTGGAATGCTGTGAAAAGGGTCTTGAGATACATTAAGAGGACCTCAGATGCTGCATTATGTTATGGAGGATTAGATTTTACTGTCAAAGGGTATGTTGACTCAGATTATGCAGGTGATTTGGATAAAAGTAAATCCACTACAGGTTATGTGTTTATTCTTGCTGGAGGAGCAGTAAGCTGGGTTTCAAAACTGCAGTCAGTTGTGGCTACATCAACAACAGAAGCAGAGTATATAGCAGCTACACAAGCCAGTAAAGAAGCAATCTAGTTGAAAATGATAATGGAAGAACTCGGGCACAAACAGGAAAATATTTCTTTGTTTTGTGACAGTCAGAGTGCCTTGCATCTTACAAGGAATCCAGCTTTTCATTCAAAGACAAAGCACATTCGAGTTCAATACCATTTCGTTCGTGAGAAAGTAGAAGAAGGAACAGTGGATATGCAGAAAATTCATACGAAAGAGAACCTGGCAGATTTTATGACAAAGGCAGTCAATACTGACAAGTTTGTTTGGTGTCGATCCTCCAGTGGCCTAGCAGAGACGTAAGCAACATGGAAATGGCAAGATAGAGAGAACGGTGTGAAGATTGATTGATCCTTAATCAAATCTTCAAGTGGGAGATTGTCAACAAAAGATGCACCAAATTTAGTTAATTGTCAACAAAAGAGGCACCAAATTTTGAAATAGAATAGCATACCAAAAAAGGAAATGGAAGCCAACCAATTAACAACTAATTGGTTTGAATTTTTTGTTTCTTGGATGGCTATAAATAGCCATGAAGACAAGGCCTAAATCCATCCTATTTTTGAGAGAAAATATTTAGAGAGTTAGAGTGATTAATTTCCTATTATAAAGAGAGAATTAAAATTGTTTCTCTTTTATAAATAGAGAGATTGTAATTCCTATTATTTTCATAGTAAAATTCTTCTATCCTTGCCCGTGGTTTTTACCCTAATTTGTTTAGGAATTTTTCACGTAAAATCTGTGTGTCTAAATAATCTTCTCAATTTATTAGCTGCGGTTTTGCTCTAATCCGGTGTCAATTTACGCAACAGTAAATATTATTGAAAGATGCAAATTATTTTTGTTTTTTGTACTAGAGAGATTCATTAGGTTAAAATAATATTATAGGCTGGATAACTTGAAAACTCAAACATGAAATCTGACATTTTCCATACCTTTAGAAAATGAAAAGACTAACTAAATTATATTTAATTTACAAATGCAAATTATTTTAGGCTTTGTTTAGTATAAAAAATTTTATAAAATCCATGAATTTATACTAAATCTACTATTTAGTAATTCAAAATATAATCAAAATTCATGGATTTTGAAAAAATTTTCACCTTCCAAAATCTTTCATTTTTTAAGATTTTAATTTCCGACCTTCTAAATGGTAAAATACAAAATCCACTATTTTTTTTTTTTTTTATGTATGAGGGATTATGATAATTTTTTTAATTTTAAGATTATTATTAACAATCCATTGATTTTATAATCAATTCAAACGGTGGAATACTTCAAATTTATGGATTTCACAATTTATGAATTTAAAATTCATGAATTTTATTAAATTTATGGATTTAAAAATTTCTCAATTAAAACGAAGCCTTATACATAATCACAATAATTATGAATCTTTGATTATAATTCATAAATTCAGATTGAAATAATAAAATTAATATTTTAAATATTTTTAAAAATAATCAAACAGGGAAATAAATATATATTTACTGTGAAGTCACTTGCATATTTTATCATCACTCGAGACAATAGTTGGATATTGATTATCACTGGAGCAATTCAGGTATCAACATATTAATTATTAGAAGGAATCATATCATCATAATCATTCCTATTTTATTTGTTAAATTTAGATGTCATTATTATCATGATTGTTATTTCTGGCATATAGTCTATGGCCATACACAGTATAAAATACATAAATGTAATAAAAGTTGGTATAAATCCAAATTCAGCTAACATTATTATAGCATATGGCAGTTTTAATCAGGAAAGTTTGCCTGCAAGGAATTGTTAACACATGGAAAGATGAGGTCTTCTCATTTGCTATCATTTGCTTCTCTAATTAGGTTGTATATATCACTTTGCTAAAAATTTACATATAAAACATTAAAATTTATATATTTTTCAAGTGTATTTTATAATTACATTTTATAAATTTTTATAATCAAACGTTCTAAAAATATTATTTTAATATTTAACATATTATTTATTTTATTTTTTAACTGATTTATTTCATGTATTTGTTTATTCATTTTCAGTTTACTTGCACATTTATTTTTCATATTTAATTTATTCTTATATGTTTTTTATATATAATTTTGTAATTTGAATTTTTGTGCATCTAAATCAAATTTATTCATGGATTAGGTTGCAAGACTTAATCCGGGAAAAAAATTATTCCTCCAAATAATTAAGGGAAGGAGAAGGTAAGACCAAAAAATATTATATATATATATATATATATATATATATATATATATATATATATATATATATATATATATATATATATATATATATATATATATATATATATATATTGTGATAATTATAATTATTTTTTTAAGATTGATCCCTCTAAAAGTTAAAAATATGACTCTATTATCACCAAATCTAAAATACTATAAAAATAATTTTCGCATGGTTTAATTTGTTTTCTATTTTAGTTTTTAATTTTCTGATAAGCATGTATGTTGTTAATTAAACTTCTAACTATATAGTTATTTTTCTTCATTTTTAGAACATTTTATATGTAAACTATATGATTATAAACCCTTATATTTTCTGTATATCTTTATATATAAAATATATGATTATAATTATATAGTTGTTTTTCTTAATTTTTAGAACATTTTATATAATTATTACTCTATGATTATAAACCCTTATATTTTCTGTATATCTTATATATTTAGTATACTTATGCATATAATGTGTTTAAATATATTTTTCATTTATATTTATGGCTTTTCTTGAATTTTAGTTTTAGATTTATTTTTGAATTAGACAGATTAAACCTGTGAAAATTTTGATGTTTTTCAAATTCAAATGTTATACATAAGCAAGTTTTTAACACCCTCTTAAATTTTGTACAGATCAAGAATTTTTATTGGCTAGGGTTCGATTTTCAATACCATCTAGTATTCACAAGATAATTTTTAAATGTATAAATTGAGCATGTGAATGCATTCTTAGACTCGTTTAAAGAGAAAATTTAGTTGAATATAATTTTAGTTAATGCATAAACCGGTCTAAACCCTTATATTCTAAAGTGGCATTAGAGTACAATTTTCTCTAATTTGATATTAAATTTATTTTCTCAATAATAATAATAATAATAATAAGTATGATTGATCTATTAAAGATTCCACGTCCAATTAGATTTTGCCCCGCAATTCGACATTTTATTATTTGATATGCTAATATCATATACGTATAATTTCTAGTATTTTCTATGAATCTTGGAATATTAATAAAAAATTCCCCAAAACCATCTAGACCTGTTAAGAACATTTTTTCAATTCATCTTTTTTTTTTTTGAAATATTCTTCAATTCACCTTTATTCTTATTAGGAAATAAATTCCACATCGATAATAATAAAATGTAAAAAAAATTTATAAGTGAATAGGTGTTAGACCTAATACAAAACAATTGGTTTTGTACAAGTTGAAAATGCACAATTCCTTCAAAAAAGAAAATGGCATATACTGATATCAGTGTATTATTTGTTATGAGCAGTATTAATTAGCATTACTAGCTAATAAGAATTTTTTGCACTTAATTAGAAATTAAGTAAGAAAAATAAGTAAAACGTATTGCATGAGATGAGATATTTTTATTAATTTTGAATGCATATTTTTAAAAGAATTTTTTTAAATAGATAGTCATCTGAAAAATAAACATTTAAAATTCACGCTTTTACAATTGAATGGATAAAATTTTCAACTTATAAATCATAGTCTAAAGAGAATTGCATAGTTATTATTAAAAAGAATTGTGCATTTATTACATATATATAATTACTTATTTATATATATATATATATATATAACATAGCCGCTATAAATATTACTTCCCTCAAAAAAAAAAAAAATGTTGCCTATATATAATTACTTAGAAGATTTAATGCATGATAAATCACAACGATTTTGGTAGATTGGGACAGTAGGCATTTGACAATACCTACATTAATGTGTCGATATATTATGATTTGTATTAATACTATATATCAGCTTGCCATCACACAAACACATATATATATAAGATTGTTAATTTGAGTATTTATCATGTGTTGAATATATAAAATGAGAATATACTTATTGTGTAGATAAGAATTTTCTTGACATAAAATGTTGTGGGCATATAATAAAATCATACATATTCAGTAAGATTTTAATTTTTATTGATACTTTTTTTTGACTACTTTTTTTTTGAATATTAAAATATAGAGAATCGAGTATGAATTTATTATTCAAATGTATATACACTTATCACTGAACTAAATTTTGGGTTGCAACATAAACTAAAAATTAAAGTATTTTTATAAACGGAGTTTTAAGACCAACATATACTACCAAACTTCAAATTACGATAAGTGAAAATCAAACTTTTAAGAGTGCTCATGAGTCATGCTGAGTTATTACTGCTAACTTTTATTTATGTATTTACTATTTTTGTCCATAAATTTGATGTATATGGTCCTTAATTTATATCCTTGATGACATTGTTAGTCAAAAATTCTACATTTATAATTAACCATATGGAATTTATTAATTGAAATTTTGTATGAATTTCCGTAAGTGTCATGAGTAGTGGAACTAATGCACTATTTTCATATAAGTTTTGTCTATTTTATATTAATTCGAAAAACATTTAATTTACACTAATCATTACATGTTACACTGCAATTAGTGGTATTTGAGCTTCAATCCTAATTTCTTCCTTCATTTTTCTTATGAAATCTTCAATTCTCCGGTTCAGTTCCTCAGTACTCACTAACTCTTCATTTGCTTCGTCTTCTACTCGATCATATTCTTGATCTTGCTTTACTAAAACCCTTCCACTTTCTTCTTCATTGCCTTCATTTTCTGCAACCGAATCTTCATTTTCTCCTTTCTCTCTGCTCAGAGTCTCTTCCTCTACTCCTTGTTGTTCTTCTTCTTCTTCTCCTTTCTGTCTGCTCAGAGTCTCTTCCTCTACTCCTTGTTCTTCTTCTTCTACTTCTTCTTTCTCTGTGCTCAGAGTCTCTTCCTCTACTTCATGTTCTTTTTCTTCTTGGGCTACCAGAATTGTTGGTTTCACTACTAATAAATGGAAATTTTGATCACACAAAGAAGAAGAAGAGCTACAAGAAACTGAACTCTTAGCAAGAAAAGCTAAGATCCCATTACAAATGAGAAACATGTACGTTCTTTCAAGTTTACGTGTTAAGAATGAGAATAGGCAAGTGCTGAAGTAGAGATAGAAGGAACTAGGAAACAAAGAAAAGCCTGAAGAGAAGCAAAGAAATAAAGAAAATAGAGAGATTGTGACAAGAAACTGCACAATTCTTTTCAAGAAATGGGACTTATTATTATCATTATCATAGTCCTCAATTCGATCCATTTTCTGATTCTTTGTCCGCGATTAAAACGATGAGCTCGCTTTTGGGTATGTGTCCTTGGAAAGGATAGGGTGTCTTGTGTGATAAGTGAGTCTGATGGGAACCAGTAGCGGATGTTGAGTGAGCGTGAATGGTCTCTCTCAATTTATACTAGTCCTGCGAACAGAAAAAAAAAAAAATTAATAATAATAAAAAAAGTTGTTTGAAAGTCTATCCTAATTACCAAAATAGCCTTGCTAATTATTAAATGAGTGGAGGGCGTGACGTGGAACATTTTATAGGGGCAGCCAACTGCGTGTTTGTTCCTAGAAAAATCTTTGATTGAAGTTTCTAGCAGCCGTCACTCGAATACAGCGTCTACAAGAGGGTAATAATAGTAGTGGCTCCATGGATGCATTGCTCATCAACCATTCTTTTTTGTTTCCTTTGTAATGGATTTCATTATCATTTATTTTCGATCTGCATACATTTTAATCTAGCTCCATGATTTGAAGGGTCCGCCTAATTAATATATATATATATATATATATAATGAATTTTAATTCATTAATATTATAGCTGTTATTAGAATTGGTTAGTTCTAAGTTCATACATTCTAATTAATCACCGGCAAATCTTGACTTTTAATTGCGAGACCAAAAAATAAATATGTAAAAAATAATTAACAAGAAAATTAATTAAAATGACTTTTTTTTTTGGCGACCACATAAATCTTTTATTCAAGTTGATGTAAATAATCTTGATTTAAACATAAAAATATAAAATCATATATCAAAAATTACTAAGATATGTATTCATCTAATAATCGGATAAGCATAAACCTTGCTTTGTCTTATTATATTAGGAAAAATTTTGTAAGTAGGAATCCTAGTCTAATTCCTTGTGCAGCTCGTGTATTTCCAATAATAGGCATTGAGCTACCTCTTTGTGTATATATATATATATATATATATATATATAGTTGCTGCCATTATGAATAAAATCATCAAATCATTCTTCTCATTCTTTTTATGGTATCAGAGCTTTAAGCGATTTAACAACTCAGCTTAATCATGGGCGATATCATACCCAACACAAACACTAACAATCCTCAAGTTTCTCCACTACCCAACATAACTACTCATCTCCCTGTCAAGTTAAATTCCACAAATTATCTACTATAGCAGGCACAAATTATGCCATTGTTGCATAGCTATGATTTGGCAAAATATGTTGACGGCAAACTACAATCACCGGCCAGAGTCTTAGAAAACGGTCAGCCCAATACTAAACTTGAATCATAGTTTCGTCAAGATTAACTTGTTCTCAGTTGGATTATAGGTTCTATAACCGAAAACTTCATTCCTCAAGTGGTAGGCTCCACAAGCGCCAGAGAAGCATGGGAAAAACTTGCTCGAACTTATGCTTTAGGCTCTAAAGCACAAGTTAGAACAATAAATCCTGCATTTTTTAAGCTCCAACGCGGATCAACTGAATTGATTGCCGCCTATATTCAAAGAGCCAAGGGTATGTGTGATCAACTTGCTGCCTTACAAAATCCGGTCAATGAAGATGATCTTGTTCATGTTATTATCAACAGTCTAGGCACGGAATAAAGACCTTTCATAAGGTCTCTTGAAAACAGACTTGATGCAGTTACTTTTGATGATCTATATGGCTTGCTTTGAAATGAAGAATCAAGTCTAGCAACTGAAGCTCAACGCAATGAACCACTTTTGCCCACTCCTCCCTTTGCTTTTGTCACTCAACGAGCTCTTATGTATCAATGGGGTAGAGGGGGTCGCTTCAGTCAAGATCGTGGATGAAGCAACTTTCTGAGGCTTGTATATAATCCTTACATCCAATTCTCTCAATCTGCTGGCACTTCACAAATCAGTTCTAACACTCAACATCGGAATTCTTCGAACCTGCTCACATGTCAAAATTGCAATGGAGTTGGTCATGTTACCATAAACTGCTCTTCACCCAAACTCTCTGCTGAAACCCGATCACTCATCCATAAACCAACATCCAATCTAGCCACAACTTCCCTTAACTCCCAACAGTGGATAATGGATTCTGGTGCCAACCATCATCTCATACCTGATGTCGTAAATCTAATCAATAAGCAACACTACACTGGCCTAGATAACATTATTATTAGCGATGGTAAATTCCTTCCAATCTCTCATATTGATTCTTCTCATTATGTTTCTCAAAATTATGAATTTGATTTAAATGACATTCTTCATATTCCTAATGCTTCTAACAATCTTGTTTCCATTTCTTCCTTTAGTAAAACTAACAATGTTTTTGTTGAATTTTTCCCAAATTATTTTGAGGTAAAGGATATCCCCATGAGAGCTTTGCTACTTATAGGGCCGAATAAAGATGGTCTCTATCCTTTAGATATGACTTTAGTTTCCTATAAGAAACGTGCTCTTTTGTGTTTGTTGTCTACCTGGCATGCTCGTCTTGCACATGCCAATATTCAAACAGTTCGTCAAGCTTTGTCTTAGACCAATATTTAGTCATTTAATAATGTCTTTCCATTATGTCATGCTTGTTTAGTTAGTAAGAGTCATAAGTTACCTTTTTTTGAGTCAAATTATGTCGCTAATCAACCATTGGAATTAATTTGTTTTGATCTATAGGGACTTGCTTTAGTTTTTCCCTTGATGGCAAATGATAGTATGTTATTTTTTATTATCATTATAGCAGATAATGTTGGATTTACTTTCTTACCTATAAATATGAAGTACTTAATGCCTTTATTAAATTTCATAATATTGTTGAAAAGTACTTTGGAAAATCTATTAAAATTTTTCATGCAGATTAGGGGGGGGGGGGGGGGGTGGGGGGGTGGGGGTTGGTGAATTTCAAGCTTTAACAAAGTATTTTTCTGATGCTGGCATGACACAACAAAGTTCTTATCCTCACATACCTAAACAAAATGGCTATGCTAATGTGAGGCCTCGCTCGAGCACCGGTCCGATCCGCCGAGGGATCGAAATGCTCTTAGGGAGAAACTCCACGATTGGAACTTGCTGTGAGTTCAGAAAATTGATTTTTGTATTTTGAAGGTTGAAAAGTGAGTCGCCACTTTAATTTATTTATTTTAATTGGGAAAATTAAAGAAAATCCAACATGATTGACTCCAAAATTTGATTTATCCCAATGAAAAATGCACCAATCCACGAGTGACCAAAGAGGATTCGGGGATCAGTTTTTGATAATTACACAATTAAGAAAATGTTATTTTCTTTAGTTTGGCTAAAAAAATGCAAAACAACTCTTAAAAAATGAATTTTTGTGTATGTATGAATAGGAATATTAAGAAATCTCTTGAATTGCTTTGGAAGTCGTGCCAAATGAGGCTGGAGAAGGTTCTTATTTATAGAGTTGCCAGAGGGGGGTCCGGCGGTACGTGATCTTCAATTAAGGCTATACGTCCAGCCTAATTGTTTAGAGGTAAAGATGATCTGGTAAATTTTAATCAAGGCTATCTGTTCTGTCTAGACTTTGAACGAGTCGGGAAGTGAGAGTAGGGGTGAAATTTGGTGGTTGAACTATCATGGGTGGATAGAGTGAGTTGTTTCTGAGGAATTCAAGTGATGAAATAAGTAGTGGTGGAATGATGTCGGTGCTTGCAGGTTCTTTGTCTTTGGATTCAACTCTGGAAGTGGATCCATAAATAGGATAAAAGGCAGGTTTTGGGTCAGTTGGGTTTTGAGCCAGGGAGGCCTATTCCAGCATGATACGAACATCCTCCATGATAGCCCTCCTTTGGGCTTTGAGCATGTCTTGGAAAAGCGCTTCTTGCCTTTTCATCATAGTTTCCTGGTGTTCAGAGAGCTTAGCAAGAAGCTCGTCAAAAATTTCATCAGCTGTAGTAGCGGTGATCTCATCTCCGGCAACAGACATCTTGTCAACCTTTGAAAGGGAAAAGGAACTGGGTTAGTATCTAGCTTTGGAAAAAAAGGTTATGGGGAGGTGTGACAAACCAAAAGATCTTAGGTTTAATGACAGTGAATGATAGTGTCTTGTGGTTAGGTTGATTGTGTATGGGTAAAGATGAGGGTAGAGGTGTATGATGTTAGCTAGGTATGTATTTAGCTATGGGAGCTAGGTCAGATTTTAGCTTTGGGTGGCTAGATCAGATTTTAGCTTTGAGTGGCTAGGTCAAAATTTAGCTTGGGGTGGCTAAGTCAGATTTTAGCTTTGAGTGGCTATATCAGAATTTAGCCTTGGGTGATTGGGTTGTGATTTATGAATGGTTTACCATGGGCTTAAGGATATGGGTTTTGCGATTGGGTATAGATGTACCATGGATTTGGATGTTGGGTGGACCATGGGTTTGGTGATAGTTGGATAATGGGTTAGACTAGATCATGGGCTTAGATGGGCCATGAGCTTGGATAGTGATGTAAGAGATGAAACCTAGTCAGCATTTAGTTTAGGTAAGGATTAGAGTGACGCTAAGTCAGTATTTAGCTTTGGTAAGGATGGTTAAGGATAATGCTATATCAGTGTTTAGCTTAGGTAAGGACTATGAAAGATGAAAGCTAGATCAGTGTTTAACTTGGGTAAGAGTTATGAAAGATGAAAGCTAGGTTAGTATTTAGCTTCAATAAGAATTATAAAAGATGAAGCTATGTCAGTGTTTAGCTTAGGCTAGGTTAGTGTTTAGCTTAGATAAGAATTAAGGAAAAAGGATGAGGGTACCATAGATGGGTTTATTTTTACCATGAGTTTGACACGGGTTTGGATAGGACTAGATCATGGGTTTAGGTGAACCATGAGTTTTGGGCTTTGACCATGGGTTTAGGTGGACCATGGGCTTTGTGTGTTGACCATTGGTTTAAGTGGACCTTGGGCTTTAGATTTTAGGTGTTGACCATGGGATTAGATGGACCATGGGCTTTGGGTGTTGACCATGGGTTTCGGTGGACCATGGGTCATGAGCTTTAGGTGTTGAACATGGGTTTAGATGGACCATGGGTTTTGGGTTTTGACCATGGGTTTTAGGTGTTGACCATAAGTTTAGATGGACCATGGGTTTTGGGTTTGAAGGTGTTTGGATAGGTTTTTGACTCTTCATAAGGTTTAAGTTATGTATGCATGTATGCATGAATGAAAAGGTTTCATGATAATGATATACCAAGTTCATTATTATGGTGCATAAAATCCTAAAGGAAGGTTTTATGAGTCATTACATGAAAAGGTTAGGGTGGTTTGAAGGGAACCCATCATACTAGAGATGCGATATACCTAACCATATGTGAGACAAGGAGCCTCGCGTGGGTCTAATGGTACATGCATACTCGTTACACCTCTAAAAGGATTAGAGGATACATTGTGCGCTGGATGATTTCACTATCGGCAAGCAAACCTAAGGAAGGTTGCCCACTCGATGTTACTTTCTATCCTTTATTTTCCTAGTAAGCTAGGGTTTTTGGACAAGGAGTCTGATGTAGTGATGCATGAAAGAGTTATTTTGCTTTTAAAGCCAAACTTGGTATTATACTAAAAGTAATCCACTTTATCTTTTATTTGAAAAAGATTTTAAGTCCCCAGTGGAGTCGCCAACTGTGAGGCCTCACCCGAGCACTGGTCCGATCTGCCGAGGGATCGAAATGCTCTTAGGGAGAAACTCCACGATTGGAACTTGCTATGAGTTCGGAAAATTGATTTTTGTATTTTGAAGGTTGAAAAGTGAGTCGCCACTTTAATTTATTTATTTTAATTGGGAAAATTATAGAAAACCCAACATGATTGACTCCAAAATTTGATTTATCCCAATGGAAAATGCACCAATCCACGAGTGACCAAGGAGGATTCGGGGATTAGGTTTTGATAATTACACGATTAAGAAAATGTTATTTTCTTTAGTTTGGCTAAAAAAATGCAAAATAACTCTTAAAAAATGAATTTTTGTGTATGCATGAACAGGAATATAATGATGAATGAACAGATATATATATATATATATATATATATATATATATATATATATATATATATATATATATATATATATATATATATATATATATATATATATATATGATGTGATGGAATGATAATAATAAATAAATAGGCAAGATAAATCATACTTAATTATTACAATATCAAAACAAATGAAATAAAGGGGATCTTTCCTCTAGCCCTTATGGGTACTAAGAAAAGCACATATTCCCCAACTAAACTAAAAATAAAATCATAAACAAAAAATTAGTACAAATAAGTCAAAATAAAAAGAAAGGAAAACAATATTGATAAAAGATTTTGGAGTTGATGCCCTTCAGAATGGCAGCCTGCGTATCCTATCGAATAGGAATCAAACCCCACGCAGTTCTCCCTTCTTGCGAAGGAGGGGTTTTAAAAAATATGTTGGTTAGCTTATTAACTTAATTCTGATTCTTAAATTAATAAGTTTTAGATCTTTTCAGTTTTAGACCTAAAGAGAATTCTAGATCTGAATTTAGAATTTTAAAATAGGAAAAGGATTATACCTTTGCTTTTCTTGGCTTTCGAATGAATGGAACTAGTTTTGTTTCGGATCTCAACTCCACCTTGAATTCAAAGGAAATTTGGAATCTGGACCTAGAAACAACAAGTATGTTAGTGTAAGAACAAATTTATGCTTTGAAATATGCCTCAACTGCTTTGAAATCTCTTGAATTGCTTTGGAATGCTTTGGAAGTCGTGCCAAATGAGGTTGGAGAAGGTTCGTATTTATAGAGTTGCCAGAGTGGGGTCCGGCGATACGGACGGCGACACGTGGACGACGCCGGTGGCATGGTTGGCACTGCCGACGCACTAGCCATCCGGGCAGCACGGTAGGCGTGCCGCCTGCGTGCCGGCCTCAACTTGGTGCCGCCCACGGCGGTACGGACTAGACGCCGGTGGCACGAAAATGTGCCTCCCAGTCGTCAGCACGCCACTTTGTGCGGTTTGACCTATTTTCATCCGTTTCGGGCCCGTTTTAGTTTCGATTCGAGCTTGATTTGATCTTGTGGGTTCGTAACCGAAAGACGGTTGACGGGAGGTGAAAGATTCAGGAAATTTATTTTTTCGACGGGGCGCTGCCTCGCACCCCGCAAGGGGCGCTGCCCCCTTGACCCCTGCCCACTAACCGGCTAGCGGGACTGCCGTATGCGTAGCACCCTATTCTTAGTAGGTGTCAAGCTGCAGCCGAATCATAAAGGTGCAAAGTTGAGGGTTCATAGCTGGGGCCATGGATTTGGATGCCATGGTTTGAAATTTGGTGGTTGACATGGAGGAGGGGTTTGAAGAGCTGACATGAAATTTGGTGGTTGACAAGAAATTTGGATGCCATGGTTTGAAATTTGCGAAGGAGGGATTTGGATTTGGATTTGGGAATAACAATGTTATTTTCTTTTGTTTGGCTAAAAAATGCAAAACAACTCTTGAAAAATGAATTTTTGTGTATGCATGAACAGGAATATAATGATGAATGAACAAATATATATATATATATGTGTGTGTGTGTGTGTGTGTGTGTGTGTGTGTGTGATGGAATGACAATAATAAATAAATAGGCAAGATAAATCCTACTCAATTATTACAATATCAAAACAAATGAAATAAGGAGGATCTTTCCTTTAGCCCTTATGGGTACTAGGAAAAGCACACATTCCTCAAAATAAACTAAAAATAAAATCATAAACAAAAAGGTTAATGCGAATAAACCAAAATAGAAGTAAATAAATAAATAAAACAAATAAGTGAAATATTGATAAAAAAGATTTTAGAGTTGATGCCCTTCAGAATGGCAGCCTGCGTATCCTATCGAATAGGAATCAAACCCCACACAGTTCTCCCTTCTTGCGAAGGAGGGGTTTTAAAAAATGTGTTGGTTAGCTTATTAACTTAATTCTGATTCTTAAATTAATAAGTTTTTCATCTTTTCAGTTTTAGACCTAAAGATAATTCTAGATCTGAATTTAGAATTTTAAAATAGGAAAGGGATTATACCTTTGTTTTCCTCAGCTTTCGAACGAATGGAACTAGTTTTGCTCTTGATCTCAACTCCACCTTGAGTTCAAAGGAAACTTGGAATCTGGATCTAGAAGTAGGAAATGTGTGAGTATAAGAACGAAAATATGCTTTGAAATATGCCTCAACTACTTTGAAATTTCTTGAATTGCTTTAGAATGCCTTGGAAGTAGTGTCCCAATGAGGCTGGAGGAGGCTCTTATTTATAGAGTTGCCAGATGAGGATCCGACGGTACAGACGGCGGCGTCGGCGGCAGGGGCGGTATGGCCAATGTGTCGGCCGTATGGGCAGCACGCCTGGTGTGCTGCCATACCGCCGGCACCATCTTGGTGTCGCGTAGGCAGCACGGCTATGGCCACGGAGGCACAAAATGCGTGCCGCCTTCTGGGCAGCACGGAAAACGTGCCTTCCAGCGCCACTCAGTCGGCTCAATCCATTTCTGTCCGTTTCGGGCCCGTTTCAGCTCCGATTCGAGCTTTGTTTGATTTTATCTGTTTGCAACTGAAAGACGATCCATTGGAGGTGCATTTTTTAGCGTTCACAGCTGCCCCCCTTATCTGATTTGGCCAGACAGAGGCTGACTCTAATAAGTGTGAACTAGAAGACTTAGGATGTCATTCTGAGAATTCTGAATGTCCCTTTCAGTATTGGGATTTATGCAAGAGCTTCATGTCTGATTTCTGGCTATTCTGACTCTGTTTGGACTATTTTCCAATTTTCAAGCTATTTTTGAATTTTTGGTTTTTCTACAATTTCAGGAGATTTTGAACTCCGATCGAGGCCCGTCTATTTCTGGAGATGGATAAAAATCACGCGAATTCACTGCTTCAAATAGAACTGAATTTTGATTTAAAATGAGCTTGTTATGGCAAAACCACATGAACATGACCTGCAAATCAAAAAAGTAAAAAGATGTTAGGAGGGGGGGGCCCACCTCTACTTCTATATAAAGCTTAACTTCCTTCACTTTTTCTCATAACTTCACTTTCAGTCTCTCTCTTCTTTTCTTCTCTCTCTCTAGCTTTACTTTCTTTCTTCTTAAATTTTCCTTTTTTCCCCTCTCTCATTTTTTTTTACTTTCTCCTTATGGATATCTTCAATCAGCTAGCAGCGGGTGCTGAAAATTCAGAGTCATTGCTAAAGGAGCCAGAGCAGCACATCAACTTTACTAGAACTCTTCAGGTATGCTTTCCTTTTCCTGCATGGTCAATAAAAATTCTAATAATTACTAAATTTTTTTTTTACAAAAATTACAGAGAACAAATTTAAGGCCCAGGGGTGGCCGTAGTGTTATGGAGCTGGTCCGCATTTATTTGACTAATCAGGAGGCTGTCTGTCTGCATCTTGAGCCATCTAGATTGCTCAGGTGGCTGGAGTTGGATGTCAAGCAGTCGGTTAATACCATTATAATTCGGGCACTAGCAAAGCGTTGGTGGGATACTACAAACACATTTCACTTTACCTGTGGTGAGATGACAGTCACTCCCTTCGAGTGGAGCATGCTTACTGGTATGCATTTCATATCTCGTCCTCTCGAGTTTTATTCTTCATGGATTGAGTACTCTTCTGTAGAGATGACCGCTCTAATTGGGGCTGATCCCCCTCGTGGGAGCTTGAATGTCCCACGTTCTTGGCTTCATCAGGTTCTGATGACTATGGGTCAGGCTCCTAGTCAGTATGGTGTCGATCAAGGTGCTAGACTTTGCACCTTGATTATCTTGAGCTGTACTTTTTTGCATAACAACAAGGACTGCATTAATCTGAATATCCTGCGATCCTTGGAGAACCTAGATGAGATTAGGGAGTTTGACTGGGGAGGTGCTGGCCTTTGTGCTATGTATCATGAGCTGTGCAGCATTTCCCGTGGCACGCTTTGTGGTCATGGTGGTACCTCCTCTATTGTGCTTGAGGTGAGTATTACACTATGGTGTTTTGTTGTCTGATTTTTGCCTAGTGACTGACAAAATTTTATTTCCTGCAGTACTAGACTTATGAGCATTTTTCGATGCTGGCTCCATCATTGAGAGAGCCTAATGCTATTGATCCCCCTTACGGACGCATTTGGAGGGCGTCTAACAGACCTGCCTTCATGACGAGGCAATTTGATCAGTATAGACAGTTCTTTGCTAATATGACCACAAACCAGGTATTTCTTTGTTGATCTTTAACCTGAATCTTATTGTTTTATCTTTCACTACTACATATTGCAATTCGTTTGCAGGTGAGATGGTCGCCATTTATCAGGTTTATAGAGTGGATCCCTGACCGAATCAGGCCTAGCATGGACTTGACCTCTTGTCGACTCTTGCTCCACTGTGAGTCATTGAGGATGTTCTACTTAGGAGAGAGAGTAAGAGCACAGGTTATAGGAGAGAGAGATATGCCACTGCCTCCTCCGACTGATATGAGGTTTGGGCTAGCTATCTTGGGAGAGGATGAGTGGGCTGCTAGAGTTTCCTGTCTGGATTTCCTGTTGCCGGACATGGATTATGATGAGTTTTGTGAGGCATCCCTGATGTGGGGCACACCTCCCTTGGATAGATTGCAAGGACCGTCATATAGGAGATCTAGTTCAGCGTCTTCCCGAGGTCCTCCCTGCAGAGTTGGGAGCTTGTCACGGGCTGGCGGTATTGTGCCGATTGGTAGCATGGGTCCTAGGGTTGGACCTTCAGGTGTTATGGCTGGCCATTCAGGTTTTGCAGCTGATCCTTCTAGGGTTGGCCCTTCAGGGGTTAGCGGCTTTGCCCCAGCTTTAGCTCCGGATGTTTCAGTTGGAGGTCCGACTGATTCAGTTCCCTTGCCTGCTGGTCTTATCCGCCTGCCTGCTTATCTGGATTATTTCTCTGGTGACAATCGATTATGACGTTACTATCTTCCAAATGAGCGTCCAACCTTCTTTCCTACCATCCCTGAGACTGTGACAGAGGTAATGATTTTGTTCAGCGGGAACTTTTGACAGTTTGACTTGTAGTGATTCTGATATTTCTTTCTTCTTTAGGTTCCCATGGATTTTGTTCGCTATCACTATGACCTCTTGGGCCGATATGCATTTTCTTTGACCTCCTTTCTGCATGAGAGGGATTTGTTGGAGGATAGTCACGAATAGGATATGCCCAGGCAAGGGCACCGCAGACCTAAGTGTGGTTGTTAGAGACCTGTTTTGCCAGTTTTTGCTTTTTTCATGTATACATGTACTGAGGATGATGGATGTATGCATGATATTTTGAATTTATGCACTTTTATGCTTACGTGACATTTTGGAAATGTATGAGAGTTATGACTTTATGTATGTTTTGAATGGGTGCATGGTATGAATGCAGATATTTAGCTGAAATAAGAATTCCATTGCGCTATACCTTATGCTTTTCTCTCATTTTCTACTCGATTTTGAGAAAAATGAATAATTTTAAACCCGAAATCATGTAAAAACTTATTTTGAGGAAAAGAGGCATAAGGAGGCAGAGAAAGATTTAGGCGGTACGGTAGGCATGCCGCCGTACGGGCGGCACGGTTGCCGTGCTGCCGCCTCAGGTGGCACATCTAGTGTGCCGCCGCTGTAGCGGCAAGGCCGGCGTGCCGCCATACTAGTAAAAAATCTATCTATTTAAATAGCTTTTTTGTCCATTGTTAGTCTGTACTCTCGATTTCTATGCCTCAAAAAGTCATTTTCAATAACTTTTTTGCTCTCCATCAAAAAATTCATTTTTTTTATTTCTCATAATGGAGCCTTATTTCAGCCATGCGATGTTCTTATGGTGCAAGAACCTCACAAAAGTGGAGAGAATTAATCTAGGAAGGTATAGGGTAAGCGCTATGCCCACCCTAAAAGGAATAAAGGTTGATTGGGAATTTTTGCGCGCCTGCTTGCGCTTTTGGGATCCAACTGCCCATGTCTTCAGGTGTGGGGCATCTATGGAAGAGATGTGTCCTACATTTGAGGAATTTTCTATGCTGCTAAGATATGATCCAGAGGCTATGTTGGCTACTCCTGTAGAGAAGGTAGGATATTTCAACTCTTTCAAGGGACTTCTTGATTTGAGTACTGAGGCTGCTAGTCCCATGGTGGTGGATGATTGGGTAGATTTGACTGTTGTAATAGCAGAATTCCATGGTCCTAAGGATTTTGAATATGATGGGTGGTTCCATTTGAGGATGCAAGCTCTATCATTCTGTCTGACTGCTGGATACATTTTTGTGAGCTCTACTGGTTAGGGCGATGCCAGAGTTGCTGAGCTGATTCCACAAATGGAGCAGGGCAGATCTATTGTAGCTATAGTGTTGGCTGAGACCATCATGAGTTTGGACAGATCTTGCACTTCTGGTGGGCCATGGTCAATTAGCCCAATTATTCTTCAGGTTAGTTGATGTCTGACTTCTAAATTTCCATTCAACTACTTCCTGTGTTTATGCTTATCTCTTCTGCACTTTTTTCAGATTTGGCTAAGAGATCATATCCGGATAGTTGGATCCCCCATGAAGATGGATTATTCTGCTTCATGGTATAGAACTCGGACCATGTGATAAAATGGGATTTCGAGAAAGAATGGATAAAATGGTTGATGGAGCTGGATTCTGACGACCTCCTGTGGAGGTGTGAATGGTATAAAATAAGAAGATTCATGACCATGAGTTTTGGCTACAAGATGGTCTATCTGTTGGGGTTGAGGATGGTGACCTTTTACTAAGCTACCAGGGTTATGTGTCAAATGGGACACAGTTAGGGTGTGCCCCCAGATGGTGCTCTGTTTGAATCTATTTTGATTATCGAGACTGTTGCCCGAGCTATCATAAATGGATGGGTAATGGGTTTTCATGCTGTTCGCCTTGCTGACTAAGGTGGTAAATCTATACAGTATATTGATTGGTGGATAGCCAACTCCTGGAAATCAGAGAAAGCTAAAAGAGCTGCTATTCTTAAGGAGATAGAAGAAGAGACATGATTACTGTTTTAGTTTAGGATAAATTTTTGACCATGTCTGTATTTTCTTTTAAATGTTCCAAAGTTTAAATGAAACAAAATAAGACATCATTCATTTTTTCATCTCTTTTTGCTGCTCTAACTTTTGCCTAAGCCGCCCTTTTGGGTTTTCAACTTAGTGAGCTTATTATTATTATTTTTTTTTCATTTTTCTTATGACACAATTAAGAGCCAAGTGAATATGAAAATGAAAATTTTATTGATGAATTGGACCAAACCCATATGGGCTGCCTACGTATCTCCTTACAATACTTTATGATTTTTATTTTTTTTTCCTCTTTATGGAGAATCAGGTCCACGTAGTTTTGACTTTGAGGAAAAGAATGTGAATGCTGATCATGATGTTACAATGCTTGCAAATGCTATACATGAGTTACAAGGATGCTTTATGCAAAGTATCTCTTGAGTTGATCCAGGTTGCATGGACTAGCAAATTCTGTGCCATCCAAGTCTGTCAAGATTGCAGCTCCTCCAGATAAGATCTTCTTGATAAGGAATGGACCACTCCAGTTTGGTCTGAATTTTCTCCTTGGATCATGAACAGGTGCCCTTATTTCTTTCAAAACAAGGTGACCCTCTTGCAATCCTCTGTCCTTGACTCTCTTATCAAAATGTCGAGCTAGTTTCTATTGATAACCTTGCATATGATATAAGGCATCCATTCTCTTTTCATTGATGGCTAGAAGTTAGTTATGGTAACCTTTTGCCCATTCCACTTCGTCCAACTGGCTCTCCCTCAGAATGCGAGCTGACTTGATTTCTACCTCAATTGGTAGGACGGCTTCCATCCCATACACCAAAGAGTAAGGTATAGCACCGGTTGGAGTACATACTATTGTTCTATATCCCCATAAGGCATATGGCAAATGCAGGTGCCAATCCTTATGGTTGTCAGCCATCTTTTGCAGTATACTTTTTAGAGTCTTGTTTGCAGCTTCAACTGCACCGTTTGTTTGGGGTCTGTATGGAGAAGACTTGTGGTGTTGAATTTTCTCCTTTAATAACAAAGCAACCTCCTTTTGGAAGTGAGATCCATTATCAGTAATGATCTCAAAAGGGACCCCGTACCTATAAAGGACGTTGGTACGAATAAACTGAGCTACTCGTTTGGAGTCCAATACTTGATAAGGTGCAGCTTCAACCCATTTAGAGAAGTAGTCAATGGCCACGAGAATGAATTCATGTTTGCCGGAAGACTTCGGGCTTATCTTGCCAATGACGTCTAGGCCCCAAGTTGCAAATGGCCAAGGCGTAGTGATAGGTGATAGAGGTACAGGAGGTTTCTTCTGAAGTTTTGCGTAGATCTGGCATTTATGACACTTTTGTACATATCTTGCGTAATCTTGATTCATGGTAAGCTAGAAGTAACCCTGATTCATGATCTTGCAGGCTAGAGCAATTTCATTCATGTGTGGACCTTCGTTGCCACCATGCACCTGTTCCATGATCTGTTGGGCTTCTGCTTCAGTGACACATCTCAGATGGATGTTATCCCAAGTCTGCTTGTAGAGCACTTCCCTATTTGGAATGAAACTCTTGGACAACCGTCTTAAAGTCCTCTTTTTTGTTTTAGAGGCTCCTTCAGGATAGAGTCCATTCTTGATGTAGTTGAAGATGTCCCAAAACCATGGTTTGCTGTCAGCTACTTGGACATTCAGACAATGAGCTACATAGCCTGACTCATGCTTAACTTCAATTGTAACTGGTATGATTATGAAGCCATTGCTTATATCAAGCATCGAAGCAAGTGTTGGCAAGGCATCAGCAAATCTGTTCTTCGTTCTTGGAAGATAGTGGAAAGACAGTTCATGAAAACTAGCTGCTAGTTCATTCAGGCATTTATGGTAAGGAACCAAACGCTCTTCTCTGATCTTCCACTTTCCCAAGGCTTGGGATACTATCATATTCTAATCCCCACAAATCTCAAGGCATTTGATTCTGAGCTTTATTGCTGCCTCAAGACCACAGATGCATGCCTCATACTCTGCTTCATTATTTATCACCTCGAAGTTCAGTTTGATGGCAATGGGTAAGTTTTCTCCATTTGGTGTAATGAACACAATGCTGGCACCATATCCTTTGTTGTTAGATGCCCCATCAAAGTAGAGCTTCCATACTTCAGTGTTAATTATCAGGATGTCTTCATCAGAAAATTCAGGCTCAACCCAATGATCATCCACTGGAGCTGCAGCTAACTGATTAGCCACTATGCTACCCTTTACCGCTTTCCACTGCATATATTTTAGATCATATACAGCTAATACAGCCATCCACCTTGCCATCTTACTGTCAAGAATCCGCTTTTCCATAAGGAATTTCAAAGGGCTCTTGTCAACAAGAACATGAGTTGTGAAAGAGCACAGGTAGTGTTGCAGCTTGTGGCAGACCCATACCAAAGCAAGACACAGTTTTTCTATAAAACTGTACTTGAGCTCATGAGATAACATCCTTTTGCTTAGGTAATAGATTGCATTCTCCTTGCTGGAGTCAGGATCATTTTGGGCAAGCATTGTGCCCATTGCTTCATCGGTTACTGATAGATAAAGTAATAAGGGTTTTCCAAACCTTGGTGGCTGTAGCACTGGTGGGTTTAGTAAGTACTGCTTGATCTGGTCAAAAGCTCTTTGACGATCATCATTCCACTACTTAGAGGCTCCTTTTCTGAGTAGTTTAAAGATAGGACCATATACATCAGCCAATTGATTGATGAATCGACTAATGTATTGTAGCTGTCCAAGGAAACCTCTGATCTCCTTTTCTGTTTTTGGAGGTGGCATTTGTAGAATTGCTTTTGATTTAGCAGGGTCTACTTCTATACCCTTCTTGCTGACCATGTGACCCAAGAATACTCTAGATGAAGCTCCAAAGACACATTTGGCGGGATTGAGTTTGAGATTGTACTGGCAAAGTCTAAGGAAGAATCGCCTTAATGCCTCTGAATGTTCTTCAACAGTGGTGCCTTTGATTACCATGTCATCCATATAAACTTCAATTTCTTTATGCATCACGTCATGGAAAATGGTAGTTGCCATCCTCTGGTAGGTTGCTCCAGCATTTTTAAGCCCGAATGGCATGACCCGGTAGCAATAGGTGCCCCATTCTGTAATGAATGCTGTCTTCTCTTTGTTAGGAGGATGAACTATGATCTGATTATACCCTACAGCCAGGTTGGTTAAGGAAACCAATTCAGAACTTGCCATGCGGTCTACCAATAAATTAATGTGGGGCAAGGAAAAATCATCCTTGGGATAGGCTTTATTCAGATCCCTATAATCCACACACATTCTGACTTTACCATCCTTCTTGGGAACCGGCACAATGTTAGCCAGCCAGGATGGATAGTTGATGGGCTCAATGAAATTGTGATCTAGTAGCTTGGCATTTCCTCTTTGATTGGAATAGACCATTCTGTCTTGAGTCTTCTCAATTTTTGCTTGACAGGCTTAGCACCTGGATAAACTGGGATTTTGTGAACTGCTATGCTTAGATCCAACCCTGTCATGTCTTTCAGTTGCCATGCAAAACAGTCTTGAAACTCTCTGATCATCCTTTCAATGTGATCCTTGTCTATGCATACAGATGCAATGTATGTAATTTTTTGTATGTCATGAGTGCCAACATTGATGGGCTCTTTAATTGTGTCATCTTTTATTTCATTTATTTCATTTTTACTTGATGTCTCATTTAAGTCAGATTTAAAAGTTGGAACATCAAAGAAAAATGGAGACACAGAGTCGTAAGAGAAAAGAGTTTGATTTTTATTGATTTCAAGTGGGGACATGTCCCAATTTACATCACACCAAAAAATGAGACCCTCAAGGTCAGTTACATCATCAATAGAAGAAATAGAAGAGATAGACTCAGATTCAGAAGATGAGTTTATCTCATATTGAGACTTTGACTCAGGTATGGATTTTGGTTCAGACTCTGGTTCGGATAGATAGAAGGGGCTCTCCTCAAAGGACCAATTTTGTAGCTCGATCTCGGTGGGCTGGATTAAGGTGGAAGGGTCAGTTTTCTCCTCCTTAACAGTGAGCATGGATACTTCATCAAAGAGACTAGCCTTTATGTACTCTTCCCAATCTTGACTAAGCATGTAGATTGGTTCATAATCTTTTATCTCAAGCCTGACATTAGAAAAAATTTCAAATCCGGGAATCAGTTTACTAGTAATAGGGCAGACCCAAGGCTTAGGAAAGTTACAGTAAGGAACTGTGTCACCTTCCTTTACAAAATAGCCATTTAGGGTTTTGAAGTGAGGGTGCATGGGCCAATCATAAATCTCACCTCTCTTAAGGGCAGCTATTTGGTCTTTGGCCTAATTTTCCATCTCTTCAATATCTTCATCAGTGGACTCATATCTTAGCCTAAATGGTGGTGTTGCCACTGGATAGTCTAGGAAAGACTTCAAGCCCTGTTAGCTTCTTCTCAAACCTAGACCAAGAAAGTAATTCATTTTGCGGAGCATGTTAGCAACAGCAATATTCCCAAAGGGGTCAAAATCAAAGGGAATGAATTCTTTACCCTTTTCACCCTCAATATACTGTATGAAGGAGAAACCTGAAAGTGGATAGGAGGATAGCTCAGGCTGAATCTCGAGAATAGAAACAGAGCTTGGAATGTCTGGTCTTCCATGCATGTCTCCTTTTACAGTTACAACCCCATTTTTGAAAGGGAACTTCAACTTCTGGTGTAGGGAAGAAGGGATAGCCTTTGCTTGGTGGATCCAGGGCCTCCCCAGTAATAGGTTAAAGCAAGAAGGTACATCAATCACTTGGAATGGTATGGTGAAAGATGTTGGCCCAATAGTTACATCAATGATGGCTACTCCAAGGACCTCCCTCTTGGTATTGTCATATGCCCTTACTATCTGATCTGAAGGGGTAAAATCAGTAACCTCCAATCCTAAGCAGCTTGCCACTTTCAGAGGGCACACATTTAGAGCTGAACCATTATCAATAAGAACCATTGGCACAATCTTTCCCCGTGTAACCACTGTGATGTAGAAGGCATTGTTATGGTTGGGATCTCCTTCTAGAATGTCAGTTTCTCCAAAAGTGATAGATACCCCTTTAGCAGCAGAAGTAATAGAAGCCACTAGGTTTTCTGGTGTAATGTCAATTGGAGCTTGGCATTGATTTAGCGCCTTACAAAGAGCTTGGTGGTGTGGGTATGAGGATTGGATCAAACTCCAAATTGAGATGTTGGCTTGTGTCTTCTTGAGTTGTTTAAGAATGGGATCTTCGTCTGGTTCAAGAATCCCTTTCAATTTATCAGCAGGTGCAGAAATGGGTTGGGTTAGTTGTGTGTTTGGGGTTGGTTGGTTCTGGATAACTCTACCACTTCTGGTGATGGCATCAATCTCCTCAACTAGGTTAGAGAGGTCCAGGACATAGCAATAGCTGGGATTTGACTCTATTAAGGAGATGGGGTCAACTCCCTTATGATTATCTATAGCATTGACTGTATGGTTAGGCAAAGGGTTGGTGTTGATGTTGGGTCAGGCTTTTGGGGGAATCAGGTCATTCAAGTCAATGAGGTCCTGAATTCTATGTCTAAGGGCCTTGCATGCATCTGTTTTGTGCCCAGGTCCTTGATGATAATCACACCTCTCATGTGGGTTGTAATTTTTGGGAAGTGGATTGGGGATTGGTTTTGGATCCAGAAGTTTTACCATATTTCTGTCAAGCAGCTTCTTTAGGATGATACTCATAGGCACACCCCCAAGGTCGAAAAATTGCCTCCTTTCAATATGGATGGGCTTCTTAATAGTCATTGTATTAACTTCCCCCCCTTTTTGATTCGTTGAGGAAGTGACATTACCCTGATGAGCGGGCTTCTTATACCTTGACCCTGATGCACTGTCTTATTTGATTTGACCACTTTGAATCAAATCTTTGATTTTTGAAGCAGTGGCAATTAGGGCTTTGAAGGAAGGCAGGTACTAAGTCTGTAGCCTTTCCTGGTAAACTGGCATGAGATTCTTGACAATTATGTCAATTTGCTCATTTTCAGGAGGTCGGTTTACCATTTGAGAAGCTTTCTTCCTCCACCTCACAAGGAACGAGGAGAAGGATTCCTTAGCATACTGCTTGGTGGTCTCGAGGTCTCTTCTGGTTACATCGACCTTGATGTTATAGTGATACTGTTGAACAAAAATGTTGCAGATGTCCTCCCAGGTCCAATTCTTGGTGACATCCAAATCTACAAACCACTTCACAGCTGTTCTGGTAAGTGATTGTTGAAATAATTGGGCTAGAAGTTGATTATCCACACCCAATGGCTGCATAGCTCCCACATAGACTTTGAGGTGGGTCTTAGGGCAGGTAGTCCCATCAAATTTGTCAAACTCAGGCATCCTAAATTTGGGAGGAACCCTTGCATCAGGGAACAAGCTTAAGGATTCTGTGTCAACCAAATCCTCTTTCTTCTTCATCCCTAACAGCATCTTCTCCATACACTCCATCTTTTCCATGCAGGCTTTAATCTCAGGATTAACCTCCTTCCTTTGGAAAGGATCCGCGGGTTGGGAGGTGGAGGCAGAAGTGATATTTATTATTGGCAAGTTATTTTTAAGGAACTCTGATGATGGGATTGGTAATGGTGGGATGATATCATTGTTTGCAGTTTCTTTGTCTTTGGATTCAACTCTGGAAGTGGATCCATAGACAGGATAAAAGGTGGGTTTTGGGTCAGGTTTGAATGACTTTGGCTCAGTGGGGTTTTGGGCCAGGGAGATCTGTTCCAGCATGGCACGGACATCCTCCATGATAGCCCTCCTTTGGGCCTTCAACATGTCTTGAAAAAGGGCTTCTTGCCTTTTCATGTTAGTCTCTTAGTGTTCAGATAGTTTGGAAAATAGCTCATCAAAAATCTCATCAACTCTGTGGTAGAGGTCTCTTCTCCGGCAATAGACATCTTTTCAACCTTTAGAATAGAGAAATAAAGCTGGGTCAGTTTCTAGCTTAGGTATGGGATAAAGATCATAGAGTATATCAGATTTTGATTGGGACCATGGGTTGACATAGATTTGAGACTAGCAGTGTTTGGGTGGAATTAAGACTCTCCAGCTTTATAAGGTTTATACATGCATGCATGTATGAATGGAAAAAGGTTTCATGATCATGACATACCAAGTTTCAGTATTAAGGTTCATACAATCCTAAAGGAAAGGTTCTATGAGTCATTACATGAAAGGGTTAGGGTGGTTTGAAGGGAACCCATCACACTAGAGATGCGATATACCTAACCACTTGTGAGACAAGGAGCCTCGCATGGGTCTAATGGTATATGCATACTCATTACACCTCTAAAAGGATTAGAGAATACGTCGTGGGTTGGATGATTTCACTATCGGCAAGCAGACCTAAGGAAGGTTGCCCACTTGATGTTACTTTCTATCCTTTGTTTTCCTAGGAAGTTAGGGCTTTGTGGACAAGGAGTCCGATGTAGTGATGCATGAAAGTGTTATTTTGCTTTTAAAGCCAAACTTGGTATCATACCAAAAGTAATCCACTTTATCTTTTATTTGAGAAAGATTTTAATTCCCCAGTGGAGTCGCCAACTGTGAAGCCTCGCCCGAGCACTGGTTCGATCCACCGAGGGATTGAAATGCTCTTCGGGAGAAACTCCACGATTGGAATTCGCTGTGAGTTTAGAAAGTTGATTGTTGTAATTTGACAATTGAAAAGTGAGTCGCCACTTTAATTTACTTATTTTAATTGGGAAAATTAAAGAAAACCCAACATGATTGACTCCAAAATTTGATTTATCCCAACGGAAAATACACCAATCCATGAGTGACCAAAGAGGGCTCGGGAATCAGGTTTTGGTAGTTACACAATTGAGAAAATGTTATTTTCTTTAGTTTGGCTAAAAAATGCAAAACAACTCTTGAAAAATGAATTTTTGTGTATGCATGAACAGGAATATAATGATGAATGAACAAATATATATATATATATATATATATATATATATATATATATATATATATATATATATATATGATGCGATGGGATGACAATAATAAATAAATAGGCAAGATAAATCCTACTCAACTATTACAATATCAAAACAAATGAAATAAGGAGGATCTTTCCTCTAGCCCTTATGGGTACTAGAAAAAGCACACATTCCTCAAAATAAACTAAAAATAAAATCATAAACAAAAAGGTTAATGCGAATAAACCAAAATAGAAGTAAATAAATAAATAAAATAAATAAGTGAAATATTGATAAAAAAGATTTTGGAGTTAATGCCCTTTAGAATGGCAGCCTACGTATCCTATCGAATAGGAATCAAACCCCACGTAGTTCTCCCTTCTTGCGAAGGATGGGTTTGAAATTTGGTGGTTGACATGAAATTTCAAACCCGTATGCAATGGTCTGAGTTCTCTTCAAACCCCTCCCGAATCATAAAGCCCAAAGTCTAACATGGCATCTCTTCCCAGGGTTCATTGTCATCAGATATGCCTCAGCTGTGAACCCTTAAATTTGCACTTTTATGATTCGGCTGCAGCTTGACACCTACTAAGAATAGGGCGCTACGCATACGGCGGTCCCGCTAGCTAGTTAGCGGGCAGGGGTCAAGGGGGTAGCGCCCTGTCAAAAAAATAAATTTCCTAAATCTTTTACCTCCCATCAATCGTCTTTCAGTTACGAACCCATAGGATTGAATCGAGCTCAAATCGGAACTAAAACGGGCCTGAAACGGACGAAAACAGGTCAAACTGCATGAAGTGGCGCGCTGACGTCTGGGAGGCACGTTTGCCATGCCACCCAGAAGGCTGCACGCATTTCGTGCCACTGGCATCCAGTCCATGTCACCGTGGGCAGCACCAAGTTGAGGCCGGCGGGCAGGCGGCATGCCTGCCGTGCTGCCCGGACGGCCGGCGCGTCAGCCGTGCTAACCATACTGCCGATGCCACCCACGCACCGCCGTCCGTACTGCCGGACCCCCCTCTGGCAACTCTATAAATAGGAACCTTCTCCAGCCTCATTTGGCATGACTTCCAAAGCATTCCAAAGTAATTCAAGAGATTTCAAAGCAGTTGAGGCATATTTCAAAGCATAAATTCGTTCTTATACAAACATACTTGTTGTTTCTAGGTCCAGATTCCAAATTTCCTTTGAATTCAAGGTGGAGTTGAGATCCGAAACAAAACTAGTTCCATTCGTTTGAAAGCCAAGAAAAGCAAAGGTATAATCCTTTTCCTATTTTAAAATTCTAAATTCAGATCTAGAATTCTCTTTAGGTCTAAAACTGAAAAGATCTAAAACTTATTAATTTAAGAATAAGAATTAAGTTAATAAGCTAACTAACATATTTTTCAAAACCCCTCCTTCGCAAGAAGGGAGAACTGCGTGGGGTTTGATTCCTATTCGATAGGATATGCAGGCTGCCATTCTGAAGGGCATCAACTCCAAAATCTTTTATCAATATTGTTTTCCTTTCTTTTTATTTTGACTTATTTGTACTAATTTTTTATTTATGATTTTATTTTTAGTTTAGTTGGGGAATGTGTGCTTTTCTTAGTATCCATAAGGGCTAGAGGAAAGATCCCCTTTATTTCATTTGTTTTGATATTGTAATAATTAAGTAAGATTTATCTTGCCTATTTATTTATTATTATCATTCCATCACATCATATATATATATATATATATATATATATATATATATATATATATATATATATATATATATATATATATATATATCTGTTTATTCATCATTATATTCTTGTTCATGCATACACAAAAATTCATTTTCTAAGAGTTATTTTGTATTTTTTTAGCCAAACTAAAGAAAATAACATTTTCTTAATTGTGTAATTACCAAAACCTGATCCCCGAATCCTTCTTGGTCACTCGTGGATTGGTGCATTTTCCATTGGGATAAATCAAATTTTGGAGTAAATCATATTGGGTTTTCTTTAATTTTTCCAATTAAAATAAATAAATTAAAGTGGCGACTCACTTTTCAACCTTCAAAATACAAAAATCAATTTTCTGAACTCACAGCGAGTTCCAATCGTGGAGTTTCTCCCTAAGAGCATTTCGATCCCTCGACGGATCGGACCGGTGCTCGGACAAGGCCTCACAGCTAAAAGAAAATACAAACATGTTGTTGAAACAGGTTTATCATTATTAACTCATTCTAATGTACCTACCTCATATTGGACTTATGCTTTGAAATAGCAGTATATGTTATTAATCATTTGCCATCACCTGTCATTAAAAATATGTCTCCTTTTGAAAAACTATTTGGGCATCAACCAAATTATAAGGATTTATATGTTTTTGGTTGTCTTTGTTATCCATGGTTGTGTCCTTATGCTCTTAATAAACTGTCACCTCGCTCTTCCAAGTGTGTTTTTCTAGGCTACAGTAAATTGCATAAAGGTTATTATTGCTTAGATTTTCAATCTAAAAGATTATTTGTCTCATGACATGTGATTTTCCATGAACAAGCTTTTCCTTTTGCTGATGATGGCACCATATCCGAATCCATTGTTGATCAATCCACACTACCCGTAACAATTTTCTTACCTTCCACTACTGAGCAGTTCCTGCCACTAGCAACACTTCCAACTTTGGCACATCCAACGGATCTTTCCAATCTCCAAAATCTTCAATCAGCTGCCTCTCTTAGTCCATTAGTAAGTGAGAGCCAGCAACCATCTACACCAGTCCATCACACTGCACTGCACCAACGCTATGCTTTCACCTGTAGCAGCTCCCTTATAGCCCACCGCATCGACCTATTCCCTTCTTACCAAGTCCCATTTACAGTTCATCGATCCCTCTACTTTGAGTCCCAGTAGTACCATGAGCCCTGGCCTTCCCCTAGTTATTGACTTGACTACAAATCCAATCCCTTCTTCTTCTCCTTCAGCTCCTCCAAAAATAATAATAAAGACTCACCATATTGTCACTAGAGCCTAGACAGGCAACTTTAAACCAAAGATCTTTCTTCAAATGTCTACCCAACTAGAGGAACCCACCACCTATAAATCTGCAGTCAAGAAACAAGAATGGCATAATGCCATGAAAGCAAAATATGATATGCACTCATTACTAACAGCACATGGGAATTAGTTCCTCCAATGCAAGATCAAAATGTTTTGGGATGCAAATGGGTCTACCGGGTGAAGTATAACTCATATGGAAGCATTGAGCACTATAAAGCACATTTGGTAGCCAAAGGCTTTCATCAATAACCAGGAGTTGACTACAGCCATACTTATAGTCCTGTTATAAGGCCCTACACCATTCACCTAATTCTTTCCATTGCTATGTCTAAATACTGGGACATCAAGCATTAAGACGTTTCTAATGCTTTTCTTCATGGCACTCTAGCAGAAGATGTATACATGGAGCAATCGCCTGGGTTTTAGAGTGCCACAACTCTAGATTATGTTTGCAAATTAAAGGGCTCCATATATGGCCTGAAACAAGCTTTAGTATAATGGTTCAAGTGTTTAAAAGCGGCATTGTAAAAATTGGGATTCAAAGGCTCTCAAACTGATTCCTCTCTCTTTTACTATTCCAATGGCTTAGTTTCAGCATATTGCTTGATTTATATGGATGACTTGATTCTTACTAGTTCCTCATCTACTTTTCACAAATGACTTTGTCTTCTCTTGGTAAAGAATTTAAGCTTAAGGATCTTGGTCATTTGCATTATTTTTTGGGTGTTGAAGCAAGTTTTTCCAAAGATGGACTGCTACTTACATAGTCAAAGTACATCAAAGATTTATTGGAGCGTGCTAATATGGGCATTGCAAATGCTGCGTCAACTCCATCTTCTCACACAGCAAGCTTTTCGCTCATTCGAGCAACTCTTTTGATAATCCAACCTTGTATAAAAGTATTGTTGGTGGCCTATAATACTTGTATATTACCCATCCTGACATTACCTTTTTGGCTAATAATGTATCTCAATTTATGCATTGACCAACTGAAATTCATTAGTGTGTTGTCAAACGGATCTTACGCTACTTATGTTTATCTATTAATTAAGGGATTCTTATAAAGAAATTTGATAAATTTCACATTTCAGCTTATAGTGATACAGATTAGGCAAGTTCAGTGAATGATAGAAAATCAATTTTTTTGGGTGCTACTATGACTCTATTCTAGCATGAACACAGTAGACTTGGTGTTCCATTCATAGTTAGATGGATGTTTTCACCTAGGTTAGTTATGTGGTTGGGGATAGTGAGATAATTTATAATTTTGATGTGGATTTTTTTATCCTAACCTTATATTAAAAAGAAGTCCAGTCCAACATAGAATTAAGGATGCCAACTGTCACTAAGATTTATGTCCAAAAACCTAGAAAATCACTACAAGATGGCTATTTTTAATTGAGAATGATGAAGATGTTAGGGAAATGACAAAATATATAAGTGAATCAATAAAGTCCCAAAAATGCATATATATGCACACCATAATGTTGATGTGTCCCATTCAGTTAATGATTTAGATTGGAATGGACCTAGTGGCAATGCAAACTTAGATGTTGTGAATAGCCACATAGTTACACAATGTAGTTTTATGCAACCAACAGAACATGTGAATAGCCATATAGCTCCATATATGTTTGATGTATTTGGTGGAAGTAAAGCAAATGAATCTAATCACTAGGTGGTTTAAGAGATTGTTTGTAGACAATGAAGATCAACAATACATGAGTAATATGTTATAGGGTGAGGGTATTGGTGATGATAATGGTTTTGTTGACGCTGAGGTTGAGGATGATGGTGAGGGTAAGGGTGAGGATAAGGGTGAGAGTGAGAATAAGGGTGAAACTGATTCTAATAATTATGAAAATGACATAGAAATAATTTAACAGCAGAGTAAAAAAAGAGTTAGGTATGATGCTGATAACAATAACTCGCATCTTATGTTAGGCATGACTTTTAACAATGTAATTAAGGCTAGAAAGGCAATTGCTAGGTATTCAATTAATAAAGGCTATCACCGAAAAATAAAACCAAAATAAAAATTGAAAATTAGAGCAAAGTACAAGTATCAAGGATGTTAGCTTGTATTATTTTTATCACAAGAGGGAAAGAAATAGGGTTTGATGGTTAAAACTCTACAACCTGAACACAATTGCTATCGGGTCTTTAAAAACAAGTTAACCACTACTAAATTCTTACCTAAAAAGTTCAAAGACAAAATTTATAGAAAGCTGCAAAAGTAACAGATTTAGTGACATATGCAAAATTAGAAATGAGATTGAATGTTAATCATTCTAAATATAAGAGAGCAAAAAGAATTGTCATAACTGAGATGGAAAGGAGTTACATAATTGAGTTTGCATATCTGGCAGCTTATGCTAATGCTATTAAAAAAAAAAAACAAATACTGATAGTCGTGCTGAAATATATCTATGCAAGGAGTCATTGAAGTAGGGGAAGAGAATGTTTTAGAGAATTTTTCACATGCTTGGATTCATTAAAAAAGGGTTAGAAGGCTACATATAGATCATTTAACTGGTCTAGATGGTATTTTTTTGAAAGGAGTTATGAAAGGGCAAACACTAATGGCTGTTGGAAAAGATGGGGAGGATTAGATTTATCCTATAACATAGGCAGCTACTGATAAAGAGAATGAAGTGAATTAGATGTGGTGTTTGTAATGGCTTGTCAAAGAATGACAACTTGATGATGGCAAAAAATACACAATTATTTCAGACATGTAGAAGATTAGTGTGTGAGGGTACTAATTTTGTATTTAATTTCAGCTTATGAAGAAAATGTTTTATGCATTTAATTACTATTTTGCAGGGGCTTGAACAAGTTGTGAGAGATGTTCTACTAAGAGCAGAACACAGATTTTATGCAAGACACATTTATGCTAATTGGAGTAATAATTGGCATAGTTAGGAGCTCAATTTTCTTTTTTTTTTTTAAATATGTGCTTAGAGCATATGTGAGCAAGAATGTAAGGATAACTTGAAATTGTTAGGTCAAGTTAGTAAAAAAGTTGTTGATGATTTGATGATATACCACCAGTAAACTGGGTTAGGGCATTCTTAAATAGTAAATGCAAGTTAGATATAGTGGATAATAATATCTATGAGAATTTCAATTCAAGCATCTTAGACAAAAGCCTATAGTTTCTATATTGGATGATATAACGATAAGTACTATGAATAGGTTGGTAGCAAATAGGGTGTTGGTTAAAAAGTGGAAAATGAGTGGAGTCTATTAGCAATGGGAATTTATTAAGAGAATAAGGCTCTTGCATTTGATTGTAGGGTAATGGGTAATGGTGTATTTAGGTATGAAGTCAATGATGGCGATGATAGATATACAGTCTTTTGAGATAGGAAACTGTGTATATATAGAGCAAATGACCTTATTGGGATCTCATGCTCTCATGCCATATGTGCACTTCACTATGAAAAGATGGACCTAATGAAAGAAATTTCAGAATGGCACCACAAGACCACATATGTTGCAACATGTGAACATGTAATGCAACCAATGCCTAGAAAGAAATTCATGAAATGTGATGAATTTGAACTAATTGACCTCTATCTCTCATAAAAAAAATGCTTTGTAGGCTTATAAAGAATAGAATAAGATGCAAGCATGAAAGGATGGCAAGAAATACAGTTGAAAGGCTATCAAAGGCAAGCATGAAGATGACGTGTTCCATTTGTGGTCAAAAAGCACATAACAAAGTAAATTGTGCTCTAAAAAACTCATAAGTAATGTAATTTTAATCCATATATTGTTTTGCAAATTCATACTTAGTTATATAAGCTAACAAATATTTTATATGTTTGTGACAAATGGATGGAGTTGAAAGGATACAACAAGCATCTAAAGGGCAAGCTCAAAGCAAGCATCTAGATGTGTAAGCTCACAATAACTACCAAATCCGACATCAAAAGGCAAAGAAAAGTGTAAGGAGCAAAGTGCAAATTCAATTGGAGGAATCTGTAATTGAAGAACCCAAAGTAGAACATATGGATATGGAATATACATTGATAAAAACACTAGCAACATGACATATAATGTGGTTAGTTGATGCACAATTAACATATGCTTTGCTTTATTGTTTCACATTCTTCATAATGTGGTTGTGCTAATTTTTGTAGCCTAGTTTGAAGGTAGAAATATTTATTTGTCAAAGTGATCTAATAACTAATCAAAATATTACTTTAGACCATGATCCTATGGTTAGGTTTGCAGTACCTAATGAGAGAGAGTTGAGAAAAGAGAAGTAAGAATCCAAAACTGCAAGAACTATGCATTCTTTCATTTCTTTTATATTAGACTCCAGATTAGGAAGACTACTAGTTTCCTTAGAGCATCCAATCTTTATTACAACTCCTTTGAGTGAGGCATTAATAATTGATATGATATTTCATTAATGCCCTTTTTGCATAGAGGGGAGAGATCTAGCAACAGATCTCATATTATTGGATTTTATAGATTTTGATATCATTTTAGGTATGGATTCATTGGCTGCATATTATGCCTTTGTGGACTGTAAAAGAAAGGAAGTGATGTTCTATAGACTAGGTGATATAGAGTTTAACTTTAAAGGAGACCCTATTGTTACCCCTGATAATTTTATTTCAACCATTGGTGCTAGAAAACTGTTGAGGCGTGGTTACTAAGGCTACTTAGCCATGGTTAGGGATGTGATGGCTGACGTGAGTAGGCTTGAAAATGCACTTATAGTTATAATGAGTTTCCTAATGTGTTTCTTCATGAGTTGCCAAAATTGCCCATAAATAGGGAAATTGAATTTTATATCGATGTAGTATTGGGTACGGATCTTATTTCCTTGCCACCTTATAGGATGACACCTGCTGAATTGAAAGAGTTAAATGAGCACTATAGGAGCTCTTAGATAAGGGTTTTATATGACCTAGTACTTCACTTTAGGGTAAAAAGAATGATGGTTCATTAAGGCTATGTATTGATTATAGACAGCTTGATAAAGTGACAATTCATAATAGATATACTCTTCCTTGAATTGATGATTTGTGTGAACAATTTCAAAGAGCTAAGTGTTTCTCAAAGATAGATTTGAGGTCAAGTTACTATTAGTTGAGAATGAGGAAGGATGACATACCTAAGACAACATTTAGAACCCAATATGGTCACTACGAATTTTTAGGCTTACTAATGCACTTGCAACTTTTATGGATTTGATGAATAGGGTGTTTAGGCCTTTTCTAGACTATTTTGCATTGTGTTCATTGATGACATCTTGATTTATTCAAAAAATAAAGAAGAACATAGGGGCAATACCCAATTTGGGGCCTCAACTTTTTCCAGAAAGCTCAATTTCATGTCTAAATTAAATTTTCATCCAATTAATTCCTTAAACTTGCATTTTGGCTCAAAGAAAGGCTTATCCATTATCTGTAGTTAACACCATTAGTTTTATTTGGTAAAGTAAAATTGTGGGACTCATTTTATATTTTAATTAATAAAAATATTAAAATAAATAATTATATTTTAAATGCTAAAAAATTAAAATTAAAAAATAAAAAGAAAAAAAAGAAAAATCAAATCTAGGTTTCATCAAATCTAGATCTCAAAAATCAAATCTAGGTTTCATCAAATCCAGATCTCTAATTGCATAATTCAATAGCCATACCAAAGAAGCTAAGCATAATAGTTTCATGGAAGAAAATCTGCGGCTCGCTTCCAATGCACATGGATTGTATTGTCAAGCTTCTTCCTTATCAAAACTCCAGTCATTTTCTTATATGAGTTGAAGGCTTCGACATTGAGAATGCTAGAACTCTATTAATGTTCCTCCATTATCATTTTTTACTTTGGAATCACTACTACATGTGTTGAATGAATTACTAAATAATATGTTTGATTTTTTATTGGGTTGTTCTTTTTATGGTTTTTCTAGCAAATTTTTACAATTGCAAAAATAAACCAAATTTATGGCCAGCATATTTTTTATTGATCTATTTTTGTTAACGTTATTTACTAAAATTGTTTTCTTTTTGTTGCTCGATAAATTAAGGAAGAAGAAAAGGAATTAATTTTTTACTGTACTCCATTGTTATTGTTTGAAGTGCATGATCCTCTTGAATTCCACCTAACAAAAGCCCCATTTGGTTCTTAGCCAAACACTTACCCTTCATATGCTAGCAACCAAGTCTCAACTCTAGTACACTTAGCAACTGCTGCAATAATTGGCGAAAGTAGTGGTGATTTGGTGATTGAATCACTCTCGATCAATGAGTTTTCAACTCTTTCAACACTAACCATGACGGCAATATCTTTATAGCCGAGCTCGCCGGTGTGTCGATCTTCCCACGATGATTGCAACTATAGATTCATATGGAGATTGGTGTATTAATTTTTTATAAAAGATGATGGCTACAACTATCAATAAACCCTCATTGATTTTGATTTGGTTAGGTAACTAATTTTCTTTTTTGAATATTAGATTTGAAATTTGAAATTATATTTGGATCTTTAAACTCTGTTATTATTTTTTTTAGTTTTCAATTTTAATTATTCTTATTATTTAAAAACAAAATTTTAATATATTTTTTATTCTTAAAAAATATATAATGGGCTTCACTTTTAGTTTAATAGCATATAACACCTGTTAGCGTCACGCGGTCTCACATGACCCATCGAAGCTCTTATTTGAGCCAAAATGCAAGTATAGGAAGTTAATTGAACGAAAATTTAGTTTAAACCTGAAATTGAGCATTTGGGAAAATTTTAAGCCCCAAATTGGGTGTTGCTGGCATTTAAGAATAGTATTACAAGCATTAAGAGAGCAACAACTATATGCCAAATTCTTTAAATGTAAATTTTGGCTAGACAATATGGCATTTAGGACACGTGGTGTCCAAAGATGGTATCAAGATTGATCTTAGAAAGATTGAAGTAGCAAGTAAATGGTTGAGGCCGGCCACAGTGACTGAAATCCATAGTTTTTTTTTGGCTTAACTGGCTACTATTACTATTTTGTGCAAGACTTTTCTAAAATTGCAACACCACTCACAAGGTTACCTTCAAAGAATGTCAAGTTTCGATGGACAGATGCATGTGAGGAAAGTTTTTAGAAATTAAAGGATTGCTTAACCTCAACCCCTATGTTGACTCTATCGTCTAATACAGGCGGATTTATGGTGTATTGTGATGCTTCCAGAGTGGGTCTTGGTTATATAATAATGTAATATGATAGGGTAATAGATTATATCTTTAGGCAACTAAAGAAACACGAGCAAATTTATTTTGCACATGATTTAGATATGGCGACTGTGATCTTCGCATTAAAAATATAGAGACATTACTTGTATGGTGAGACACGTGGAATCTACACGGATCATAAAAGTTTAAAGTACATATTTTAGCTGAGGGACTGGAATTTAAAACAAAAGTGATGGATGAAACTCCTAAAGGATTATGATTGCAGTATTCTTTATCATCCAAGTAAAACTAATGTGGTTGCTAATGCCTTGAGTAAAAAATCATCGGGTAGTCTAGCTCACATTAAGGTGGAGAAAAGACCTCTAGTTCAAGAGTTAGATAAATTTTTTAATGAAGGGCTATAAATGAAATTTCTAGAGAATAGAGTGCTTCTAGCTCACTTTAAGTTTTGATCCATTGTGGTGGATCACATCAAAGCAGCCCAAATACAGGATCCATCGTTGAGGAGGATTTTAACCAAGTTAGAAGAAGACTTAAGAATTTATGGTGGACATAGATGGAACTCTCCATTATGGCTCTAGGCTATGTGCACTAGATGTCGGTAACTTAAGAATAAAGATTACGAAGGAAATGCATCATAAAGCTTATTGCATGCATTTGGGATCGACTAAGATGTATCAAGACTTAAAGAGTATATATTGGTGGAATGGTATGAAGAGGAATGTAGTAAAGTATGTATCTAAATGTTTAGTTTGCCAAAAAATGAAGCTTGAACATCAAAAATCATATGGACTTCTTTAGCCGTTACTAATTTTAAAATGGAAATGGGAAAGGATCACTATGGATTTCATAATAGGTTTGCCTCGGACTTCTCCAGGATATGATTCTATATGGTAATAATTAATAGAGCAACTAAATTAGATTATTTTATGCTTGTAAAGACAACCTATGCTATGGTATGGCTAGTGAGACTTTATGTAGAAAAGATTATATATTTGTATATAGTGTTAATCTCCATCGTGTGAGATAGAGGTCCACAATTCACATCTAGATTTTAAAGATCCTTGCAAGAGGCCTTGGGCACTCAATTAGATTTTAGCATTGCTTTTGGCCTTTAGACTAATAGACAATCTAAAAAGACTATTCAAACTTTGGAGGATATGTTCCTTATATGTGCCTTAGATTTTTATGGTCAGCGGGATCTACACCTTCCTTTGATTGAGTTTGCTTAAAATAATATTTACCATGCTAATATTGAGATGGCACCATACGAAACATTGTATGATAAGAAGTATAGATCTCTAGTGTGTTGGGATGAAGTAGGAGAGAGTAAGCTAGTAGGACTCGAATTAGTGCAAATCACCTTTGATAAAGAAAAGGCTAAAGAGTCATATGGATTCAAGGTGATGTTAGGTGAAGTTTTCAGTTAGAGATTTGGTATGTATGAAAGTTTCTCCTATAAAGGGATTGATCATATTCAGGAAGAAGGGGAAGCTAACACCTTGTTATATGGGTCCTTTTGAGATTATAAAGAGAGCGGGTGTAGTTTCCTAATGATTTGCACTACCAAAAAATTTTTCTCATGTTCACCCTATTTTCAATATTTTAATGTTAAGGAAGTATATTTTTGATCCTTTACACTTACTTTGATGTCTATAAATTAAGATTAATAAGGATTTATCTTATGTTGAGCAACCTGTTGCCATAATTGATACTCAAATAAGGAAGCTTTATTTTAAGAAAATTCCAATAGTTAAAGTATTATAGAGGAATCAAACTATAAAAGAATGCACTTGGGAAATGGAGCGAAGAATGATAAAACAATACTGCTAGAACAATACCCCTACCTTTTAGCTTTTAGTTAAGGTACGATTTCAATTCAAGGATGAAATTTCTTTAAGGGAAAGAATGTACTACTTTGAATTTTTGAATTTAATTAATTAAGCTAAGTTATTTATTTTTACTTTAATAAAATATTTTTTCATTATTATTATTATTAAGCAAAGAACTAGCTGATTGGTCAAAAGAGAGTGGACCAATTAGCTGAGCTATTTTGGGTTCAAAGAGAGAGAGAGAGAGAGAGAGGAAGAGGACTACTAGTTGATCCCTACCATTTGGAGTCCTTTGTCGAACACATGCACTGCCAATAGACAGCCAAGACACTAGCGAACCCATAGATAGCAACAACGATGTAATCAGCCATCAAAATCAACCAAATGTGCCGTCTAGAAACTTCATCAACATTATTTTCTTTCCAGACCATTTTTAGGGGCCATTCTTGAATTTTTTGGTACCATTGAAACCGTTGAACTCAGCATTAATCAAACTTCAATTTGGTACCCATTAGCCCTCCTATAGTTGACCAGAAAGGGAGATAAAAAACCACCACCATTGGACCTTTCTCAACTTTTTTTTTGGTGAATTTATGGCAAGTAGAGGAGAGTGAAGGTGATTTTTGATTTCTACTCTTCAAGTTACTGGTGTAAATTTTACCACCATGCACCACCGACAACGGCAATCCAATGACTGTCCAGCATCAGTCTGGGGACCTTCCAATGAATAAAATTTCTAGCATATTTTGAGTTGATTTTAATGCTCAATTATGAATTTTGATTATTTTTTTGATGATTACACATTAAATGGTTATTAAATGAGAATTAATTATATAATTATTGGGATTTATGAGTTTAAATGAATAATTTGAACCCTCACAATTACACCTCTAGTCGATTGGTTTTTTATTATGAATCTATAGAATCAAATCGAACTCAAATCTAATCAGAAACAGACTAAAACTGACTAAAATAGTGCAAAATCGGTTAATCCAGGTGAGTCAAGGTCAGACCAGCTCCAGTAGTGTGCCAAGCATGCCATCAGGTTGGGCACCATGCCCAGTATGCCGGCAACACTGGTGGCACCAATTTGGTGCTGCCTGGCCGGCCAACATTCGGTGTTGTCCTTAACTAGTCCTCTATAAATAGAGCTTCCATTCAACTCTCTTGACATGGATTTTCAGACAAAAATTCACCTAGATGCTCTTATTTATATATTAAAATTCTGCTAAGTTAAAGTTAAAAATTAATTCTAAAATCTATCACTCTAAATTCTTTTAATTTGCAATTATTATTCTGTTTTGCTAACCTTTTCTGTTTAATGTTCAACTTTAAGATTCCTTAATCTAAGGTGGAGCTTAGATTGGGAGTAAAGCTCGCCCCATTTCTCCGAAAGTCAAGAAAAACAAAGGTAAGTGCCTTTTCTTCTTTTCATTTCTAAAATTCTAAATTCAAATATAGAATTCTCTCGCTTCTATCTTTCTTTAGGTCTAAAATAGAAAAGATTTAAAATTTATTAATTTAAAAGTCAGAATTAAATTAATAAACCAAATCAATATTTTTTCCAAAACCCCTCCTTCGGAAGAAGAAAGAACTGTGTGGAGTTTGATTCTTATTCAACAGGATACGCAAGCATGCCATTCTGTAGGGTATCAACTCTAAAATCTTTTCCAATAACATTTTCCCCTTCATATTCATAGTTTAAGTTTCATTTTACTTTGTTATTTATTTGTATATGTGCTTTATTTTTTGTTCTTTATGTTCATTTCTTTAATTTAATTGGGGAGTGTGTTCCTTTCTTAGAATCCCATAAGGGCTAGAGAAAGGATCCCTTTTTCAAGAGAAACATGTCTTTTTCCTAGTGCTCATAAGGGCTAAAGGAAATATCCTTTTTATTTCATTCATTTTGGTTTTGTAATAATTAAGAAGGATTTATTTTTGCCTATTTATTTACAATTATCATTTCATTTTACCATCTATAACTATTTCATTCATCATTTTTACTCATGTTCATGCATACACTAAAATTGCCTTTTTTTTTAGAGTTATTTTGTAACTTTTAGCCAAACTGAAGAAAATTATATTTTCTCAATTTGTTTAAATACCAAAACCTGATCCTGAGCCCTCTTTGGTCACTCGTGGGTTAGTGCTTTTCTATTGGGATAAATCAAACATTTTGGAGTCATTCAATTTGGGTTTTTCTTTAATTTTCCCAATTAAAATAAGTAAATTAAAGTGGCAACTCCCTTTCACGAATAATAAATTGCAAAAACCAATTTTCTGAACTCATAGCGAGTTCCAATCATAGAGTTTCTCCTAAAGAGCATTTTGATTTCCCTCAGCTGATCGAACTGGTGCTCGAGTGGATTACTTTTAGTAAAATGACAAGTTTGGCTTTAATGTGAAACAACTCTTTTCATGCACCACTACATCAGACCCCTTGTCTAAAAAAATCCTAGCTTCCTAGATAGAAAATAACATCAAGTGGGCAACCTACCTTAGGTCTGCTTACCGATAGTGAAATCATCTAGTCCATGATGTATCTTCTAATACTTTTAGAGGTGTAATGAGTATGCAAATACCATTGGACCCACTTAAGGCTCCTTGTCTCACATGTGGTTAGGTATATTGCATCTCTAGTGTGATGGGTTTCCTTCAAACCACCCTAACCCTTTCATGTAATGACTTATAGAACCTTTCCTTAAGGCTGTATGTACCCTAAAATATTAAATTATTGGTATGCTATTGTCATGAAATCTTTTTCATTCATTCATACATACATACATGCATGCATTAACCTTACAAATTTGGAGAGTTTAAACCTCACTCAAATACTACTAATCTCAATCCAATCTATCTAAACCCATGTCAACTTATGGTACCTTTTATCCTTATCCAACTATTATGATTAGGATTCCATGATCTGATCTTTATCCATACCTAAGCTAAAGACTGACCCATCTTTATCTTTCTATTTAAAGGTTGACAAGATGTTTGTTACCAAAGATGAAGTCACTACTACCAGTGCTGATGAGATCTTTGATGAGCTTCTTGCTAAGCTCTCTGAACAACAGGAGACCATGATGAAGACGCAAGATGCCTATTTTTAAGACATGCTCAAAGCCTAAAGGAGGGCCATTCTGGAAGATGTCTGCATCATAATGGACTACACCTCTCTAGCCCAAAGCTCAATCGACCTAAAATTACTCAAACTAGACCCAACGCCTACTCTTTATCCTATTTTTGGATCCACTTCTAGAGCTAATTCAAAAGACAAAGAGCCTATAGCAACTGACACCATTCCACCATTGCCCATTCCATCACTTGAATTCTTTAAAAATAACTCACCCTATCAACCCATGATAATTCAACCACCAAATTTTACCCCTACTCACACTTCCCAACCCACGGATCCTTTCCAAGGAAAGGAAGCCAACCTTAAACTCAAGGCCTTTATGGAAAAATTTAAGCACATGGAAAAAATGCTAAAGAATTTGAAGAAGAAAGATGACATTGTTGATACAGGCTCCCTGAGCTTATTTCCCAATGCAATAGTTCCTTCTAAGTTCAAGATGCTGAATTTTGACAAATTTGATGGAATAACCTACCCTAAAACCCATCTTAAGCTGTATATGGGGGCCATGCATCTTTTAGGAGTGGACAATGAGCTCCTTACTCATTTGTTCCAACAATCTCTTACTAGTGCTACTATGAGGTGGTTTGTAGACCAAGATGATTCCCAAAAATGGACCTGGGATGATATTTACAACATTTTTCTTAAGTAATATCACTATAATATTGAGGTTGATGTAACAAGAAGAGACCTCAAAACTAACAAATAGTATGCAAAAGAATCCTTCTCTTCATTCCTTAAGAGGTGGAGGAAAAAGGCTTCTCAAATGGTGAATCGGCCTCCTATGAACAGATTGATATAATTATCAAAAACCTTTTTTGAATTTACTAAGATAGGTTGTTGACTCAATACATGTCTAACTTTAAAGCCCTCATTGCTACTACTTCAAAAATTGAAGACCTAATTCAGAATGGGCAAATTAAAGAAGAATATGCATCTAGGTCAAGGTATAAGAAGCTGACACACCAAGGCAATGTGACTTCCTCGACAAATCAGAAAGGAGGGGAAATTAATACTTTAACAATCAATAATCCTCTCAAGATTGAAAGGAGGCAATTTTTTGACCTAAAGGGTGTGCCCATGAGTGTTATTCTTAAGAAACTACTTGAGGAAAACATGGTACAACTCCTCGAACCTAGAACAGTCCCTAATCCATTACCTAAAAATCATAACGCAAATGAGAGGTGTGACTACCACCAAGGGTCTAGGCATAAAACCTATGTGTGTAAGGACCTCAGACACAAAATTCAAGACCTCATTGACTCAAATGACCTTTTACCACTAAAAGCCAGACCAAACATCATCACAAATCTCTTACCCAACCATATAGTCAACACCAGTAATGATTATGAGGGAGTTGACCCCATCTCCTTGATTGAGTCAAATCCCAACTATTGCTGTATTTTAGACCTCACTAATCTGGTTGAGGAAATTGATGCCATCACCCGAAGTGGCAGAATCCTCTAAAGCCCAAACCCATTAAATCCAAACACTCAACCCATCCAACCTATTCTCACACCAACTGACAAAATAAAAAGGAGTGTTGAACTTAACAAAGACCCTGTCCTCAAGCAACTTAAGAAAACTCAAGCAAACATATCAATTTGGAGCTTAATCTAGTCTTCTTATCCTTAAGCAAAAGGTCTTTGCGAGGTGTTGAATTAGTGCCAAGCTCCTATTGATATCACATCCGAAAATCTTGTTGTTTCCATCATCAATGCTACTAAAGGGGTATCCATCACCTTTGTGGAAAATGACAATCCAGGGGGGGACTCTGACCATAATAATGACCTTTACATTATGATTGTGACTTGAGGAAAGACCATGCTCATGGTTCTTATTGATAATGGCTTGGCCTTGAATGTGTGCCCTTTGAAGGTAGCTAGCTGCTTGAGGCTAGAAGTTACTAATTTTACCCCTTTTGATAAGACAGTAAGGGCTTATGATAAGACCAAGAGAGAAGTTCTTAGGATGGCTATTATAAATGTAACAATCAGGCCTACATCCTTCACTATCCTCTTTTAAGTGATTGATATGCCTTTATGTTTCAACCTGCTACTTGAAAGACCTTAGATCCACCAGGCAAAGGCTATCCCTTCCTCCTTAGACCAAAAGTCAAATTTCTTTTTAGAAATGGGGTTGTTACAGTTAAAGGGGACATGCATCGAAAACTTAACATCCCAAGCTTTATTCCCATCCTTGAGATCCAACTTGAGCTGTCTGTTTATCCACTTTTTGGCTTCTCTTTCATACAATACATTGAGGGCGAAAAGGGTAAAGAGTTTGTCCTATTTGATTTTGATCCATTTGGGAATATTGTTATTTCTAACATGCTCAAAAAAATGAACTACTTTCCTAGATTAGTTTAGGAAGAAGCTAGTAAGGCTTAAAGTCCTTTCTAGACTATCCAGTTGCAATGCCACCATTTGGGCTGGGATATGAGCCCACTGATAAGAACCTTATGGAAATGGAGAAGTAGGCCAAGGGAAGAGCAACTACTCTTAAATGATGTGAGATCTATGACTGGCCTATGCACCCTTGCTTTAAGACTTTAAATAGCTACTTTATGAGAAAAGGTGACATAGTTCCTTACTGTAGCTTTCTTAAGCCTTGGGCCTACCCCATTACTAGAAAACTAATCCCCGGGTTTGAAATCTTTTTTTATGTCAGGCTCGAGTTAAAAGATTATGAACCAATCTACATGCTTAGTCAAGATTGGGAAGAGAACATGGAGGCTAGTCTTTTTGATGAAGTATTCATGCTCATTATTGAGAAGGAGAAAATTGACCGTTCCACCTTATTCCAGCCTACCAAGACCAAGCTACAAAATTGGTCCTTTAAGGAGAGTCTCTTTTATTTTCTGAATTAGAATCCGAGTCAGAGTCCTAGTATGAATCAAAGTCCTCTCTAGACTCATCTTCTGACTCGAAGTCTATTTCTTTTGATGATAATGCTGTAACTGACCATGAGGGTCCAATTTTCCAATTGGATGTAAACTGAGACATATCCCGCTTTGAATTCAATAAAAGTTTGTCTCTTTCTCTTACAATCCTGTGTCTTCATTTTTCTTTGGTGTTCCAACTTTTAAATCTAACTTAAATGAGATATCAAGTAAAAATAAGGAAATAAATGAAATAAAATAAGATGCAATTAAAGAGCCAATTAATGCTATCACTCATGATATACCAAAAACTACATTCATTGCATCTGCATGCATAAACAAGGGTCACACTAAGGAGATGATCAAAGGGTTTCAATACTATTTCACATAGCTCCCAAAGGACATTACTGGTTTGGATCTAAGCATAGCAGTTCATAAGATTTCAGTTTACTTAGATACTAAGCCCATCGAGCAGAAATTGCAAAGGCTCAAGACATAATGGTCCATACCAATCAAGGAGGAAATTGCTAAGCTATTGGACCACAATTTCATTGAGCCCATCAACTATTTATCCTGGCTTGCTAACATTATGCCAATTCCTAGGAAAGATGGCAAAGTCAGAATGTGTGTGGACTACAGGGATTTCAACAAGGCCTATCCTAAGGATGATTTTCCCTTTCCTTACATCGACCTTTTAGTAGACTGCATGGTAGGTTCTAAAATAATTTCCTTAACCAACCTGGCTGCAGGATACAATCAGATAATGGTTCATCCTCCTAACAAAAAGAAGAAAACCTTCATTACTGAGTGGGGCACCTACTATTATTAGGTTTTGCCATTTGGGCTCAAAGATGTTGGGGCAACATGCCAAAGAATGGCTACTATCATTTTCTATAATATGATGCACAAAGAGATTGAAGTTTATGTTGATGATAGGGTGATATAAGTGACCACTGCCGAAGAACATGTAGAAGCATTAAGGCAATTCTTCCTTAGACTTTGCCAATACAATCTCAAACTCAATCCTACCAAATATGTCTTTAGAGCTTCATCTGGAGTATTCCTAGGCCACGTGGTTAGTAAGAAGGGTATAGAAGTGGACTCTGCTAAATCAAAGGCAATTTTAAAAATGCCACCTCTGAAAACAGAGAAGGAAATCAGAGGTTTCCTTTGACGGCTCTAATACATTAGTTGATTTATTATTCAACTGGCTGATATATATGGGCCCATCTTTAAGCTACCCAAAAAAAGAGCCTCCAAGCATTAGAATGACAACTATCAGAAAGCCTTTGACCAGATCAAGCAATACTTGCTAAACCCACCAATACTACAGCCACCAAGGCCTAGGAAGCCTTTATTAATTTACCTATCAATACCTGATGAAGCAATGGGCGCAATGCTCACTCAGAACACTCCTGATTTCAATAATGAAAATGCCATCTATTACTTGAGCAAAAGGATGATGTCTCATGAGCTCAAGTATAGCTTTATAGAAAACCTATGCCTCCCTTTAATATGGGTCTACCACAAACTATGACACTACCTCTGCTTTTTTACAACTCATATTCTTATTGACAAGATCCCTTTAAAATTCCTTATGGAGTAGCTAGTTCTTGATAGTAAGATGGCAAGATGGATGGCTATATTAGCAACCTATGATCTTAAGTATGTATAACAGAAGCAATCAAGGGTAGCATATTGGCTGATCAGCTAGTTGTAGCTCGAATAGATGATGAATGGGTTGAACCTGAGTTCTTTAATAAAGATATCTTGATGATTGGCAATGAAGTTTGAAAGCTTCACTTTGATGAGGCATGTAACAGTAAAGGGTACGATACTGGCACTGTGTTCATTACACCAAGTGGGGAAAACCTTTCCATAGCCATCAAACTAAACTTTGAGGTGACAAATAATGAAGCAAAATATGAAGCATGCATTTACAGCCATGAAGTAGCAATAAGGCTCAAAATGAAACATCTTGAGATTTATGGGGACTCAAATCTAATAATGTCCCAAGCCTTAGGGAAGTGGAAGATCAGAGAAGAACATTTGGTTCCTTACTATAAACACTTAGATGAACTGGCAGCCAATTTCTATGAACTATCTTTCCATTATCTTCTAAGAATAAGGAACATATTCGCTGATGCTTTGGCAACACTTGCCTCAATGCTTGACGTAAGCGACGGCTTCATAATCAGACCTGTTACAATTGAAGTTAAGCATGAGCTAGGATGCATAACTTATTGCTTGAGTATCCA